>CAUYQV010067135.1:0-24144 GCA_963574575.1 Galagoides demidoff
TGCCAAGAACAAGCTTCAGGTACAAGGAAAAAAGTCCCAAGTTTCACAAACCCCCCAAGTTCTCAGTAGATGAACAATGGTGGAAAACTCACTGAGACTTAATTAATTACTGTTGTATAACCATAACCATTGTGATATAAAATGTATCCATTGTCAACTGAAACTGTATTAATTATCATTCCATTGCTGTATCTATAACTACCTGAGTTGTAACCCCCTTAACCAGCCACCTTTTGCTTCTGTAATATGCTTACACAAAGCCTATAAAAGGCAACTCACCCTCAGGCCTGGGCTGCTGACTGTCTCGCGGAGCAGCAGCCCCTGCAGCAGGTAAAATAAATTACCAATTAATTAACCTAAGTGGGGGTCCGAGTCTATTTTTCCAGGTCCCCTAAGTTATTTCAAGGAGTGCAAGACCAGATTGAACAAGAGTGAGATTTGGTCTCTAAAAACATAGCGAGGCACCTGTAGTTCCAGCTACTAGGGAGGTGGAAGCAAGAGGGTCTCTTGAGTTCAACAATTTGAGGTTATTGTGAGCTATGACGTGAGAAGGAGATCATGAGGAGTAGAAATGAAACAAGATGAGTCCTGAGCCCGTGGTTGCCAAAGCTGGATGATAGCTAAACTAGATGCATCAAATTATTATTGATACATTGCATAGTTTGAAATTATCAAAAATAAATAGCTAAAAAAAAGAAAAGAGAGGGGTTTGCAAAGCAATCCCCCCTAGTGGCTGTTAGTTTCTTCAAGGGACTATGCTTGTGATTCTTATTTCTCTAGCAGATGGCGGGGGCTTGAAAAGCAGAGATTTTGATTACAGCCTTTTTATTTACATTTTAGCATCTTTAGCAAACAGTCTATTACCTTCAACATGCTATTTCCTTGTAAGGAATACATAAATGAAATTGTATATTAAATAACTTCTCTCAAGTAAATAAAACATGGATAACTTTCAACAAAATGAAAAAAGGGAAGACTAGTTTTAGAGTTAAATACAAGGACACTTTTTATACCTGAAACACAGGCCTACAAAGTGTGAGGTGATATGGACGTGCATGCGGGTGTGGTGGAAGGATGGAAACGAAGCACAAATACAAGAGCCTTTGGAGATATGGAAGTCCAGAACTGGAGATAGATTTTCCAGAAGCGTCTCTATGGGGATGAAATTAAATGGTTGGGGGGAAATGCAAATGGTACAGTGAAGAAAAAGAAAACCAAGAATTCCGCGGATTGAGCCTTGAGGAGATGGGAAAAAGAGGCAGTGGCAATAAAAGAGAGAATGACGCATTAGCGGAGAGGGATGAGGAAACCTGTGTTTCAGCCAGGAGGGACCAGCTGAAATCACTGAATGATACAGACAGGCCTAGGGCAGTCTCGATGTTGGGAGAACAGACAGGCCCAGGAGAAAACCTGTGTTTTCTGACCAGGCCTGAACCCTAGTCTGATTCCCTAACACGTTTTTTACATGACTGTTCCAAGATTTTATGCTTTTCCTATGATCTGCATTAGTCTCCTTTTATCTGTATCGCCAATTTTAACAAGAACCATGAATCTATCCAGTGAGAACTCTCTAAATCTACTCGGAATTAGGAAGTCACTGCTATATAGAATTAAATTTCCAAATATTTCTATTTCAAACAGAGTTGAGAGAAATCAACTTCAAAGAAATAGATATAGCAGGCTTGGGAGAACAAACTATGAGTAAAAGGAGCACAATTTTCTTTTTTTTTAGTTGAAGTAGTTGGGATTAGTGTGAAGTCAGGTCATGTTAAAGCCTGAGAAAGAGGAAAAACTCATATTATTATGCATTTTGATATTTGTTCACCATAGGTTTTTGTGTTCATTTTGACTTTTTAAATATTGCATTATAGGGCAGCATCTGTGGCTCAAAGGAGTAGGATGCCAGCCTCATATACCAGAGGTAGTGGGTTCAAATCCAGCCGCAGCCAAAAACTGCAACAATAACAATAACAAAAATTGCATTATAATGCTATTTACCTTTATCACTAATTTTTTGATGCCCCTGACATTTTGATTTCAAGGTGAATGAAGCACCGGCTGAGAATGTGCAAATCTGATGGAAAAGGAGAAAAAAACAAATTTATATTCAAAAACTTGCCCGGAAACACCCACAGACCCAGCTTAGTAAAGCTATTTGATCCTCTTCATAGCCTTAGATATCAATGTTTATTATAATATAATCCTGTTCTCCCAGTCCATAAGTGAGCAACCAAGACTGGGCATCTCAGACAAACATGTAGCCAGACAACTATAAGCCATGAAAGAATCTATGGCAAACCCTTCTCTAATGAGGGATGGTTATATCAGAGAGAGGTCATGCTGGAAAATCTGAATGAAGAATGCACAGAGACCTATGTAGTTAGCTATGGGGTTGGAGGGTGAATGAATCCTTAAGGATGAGTCCCTGTTGTAAAAGGAAAACTGTGAGTAAGCCACAAGTCCAAGTAAGTAATTCCTTTGAGAAGACAAAATGCTCGCAGCAGACCGTCAAAGAGCCCATTGGTAGAAAGTACTGAAGAAAACAGATGAAAGAGAAGCACAGTCCGAGAGGGCCTGGCACCCTGGTGGTGGAACACCCAAGTCAACGTCCCCAACCTCCTGCTTCTGAGGTCAATCGTATGGCCACATAACTCGTTCCTCTGCCTTGCTTTCAGATTATTACGGTCTGCCTTACCCCTCCTTCGGCACTCCTCTGAGTCTCTGTGTCAGTACCCAAAATCCTGATTAAAACTCCAAAGGCCAACTAGGAGGGAAGACAAAACATAGGGACAGTGACCAAGAGAGACGGAGTCTGAAGCTCTGGGAAAGGATGGGAACAAGAGTGTCAATGAGTGGTGAGTCTTGTGACACCGTCACATCTCTGAAAGGAAAGGAAGGTATAAAGCCAAAGGTGGTTTGCAAACAAGAGAAAAAGGTATGATAGATTTTACGCCAGACAAATTCAGTCATTTGCCGACACAGTAAGGTGGAAAGAGGGAACTGGAAAGCCCCTGAGTAGATTTAGAATATGCTCGAAATAGATAATAAATGAAATTATAGCTCTCCTGCCCTATTTTTCTATTGGTAGCTTTTCATTATAAAGAATTAAATTTATCATGTCTCCTATCTGAGTTTTAATATCATATCATGAAATCTCCTTTAATAATTCATTGCTTTTGCACACTGGCTTTAAGCATTTGTGCTGCCAGACAACCCTCAAATGGGCAGAAGTTTCCCTTCTTTATTTTCTCTCCCTGTCCCCTCTTTCCTGTAGTCCAACACAAAGTACTTCATTTCGTTTAAACAAATCCGGAGCCAAGTTCTGCCGTCAGTGGCTTCCATGCCAAATCTTAACCGGACACTCACTCTGAGTTCCAGTCGCACCACTGCTGAGTTCCACGGGGTTGTACGTAAGAACAAGAGGTCAGGCACTGACCCTGAAGTCGTGTGGAACAGTCACTTACGGCCAATATTTGGCTCCATGTGAGTACATGTACTTTTAGCAGAGTGATTTGTTGATAATGTCCTTTACTGACTTGCCTGCTAACACGAAGAAAGGCAAGTCAGGTTCGGGACAATTAGAGCCAACTAAAATGTGAAAACAAAATAGAAATAAACCTGACTGTTCATACCAGGCAGTGTTACAGGACCCATGAAAATAAAGCAACGAGGCACAAAAATGAACATGTGTTAAGACAGAAAGAAAGATTCTCAAGGAAGATAAAAAGAAGTCATAGCAGAGTGTTTTGCGATGATGGCTGAACCCTGCAGACATTCAGACAGCTCGTGTATTATCAAGGATGCTAGCAATGTAAACACGTTTATAACTTACATTAGCATCAGTAGGAGACCAGTAACTTTGAAGGCCATGAAGGAACATTTAATTTCTCATGATATTACTTCATCTATGGAAATGATCTAAGGAGACCACCCTTTATAAATAAAAGGTATAAAAATTATATTCCTCAAATACTACCTGTTGAGGGACACTTATATGTAAAATTACCTGTCAAATAGAATTATTTATCAGAAAGCAAGGACAAAAGTAAAAAAATAAAATAAAATAAAAACCATATAAGAGTCTGCCAAGTAGAGAGGCTAAAATCAAAATTTGTTACCGCCATGAGAGCCATACCAATCTCTTAAGGACTCCATCTCATTAACTTTATGTTTTGTTCAGTAATAACAAGTACATTCCAAGGAATACATTGTTCCATTAGTTGTGGCAAAGGCAATAGAATAGTCTATTATACTCTTTAAGATTAGCATTGTTATTTTTAGACTAAACTAAACAATTGCTCAAATCTCAAAAAGAAATCATTTTTGAAAAACAATGGATCAGCTGTCCGTGTCTCATGTTACATCAATAAAGATAAAAATAATACAGTAGATGGTTTATATTAATATTAAATTAAGCCTATGACTAGATGTTTTTAAAATAAAAAAAAAATTTTTAAACATTTAGATTATATTAAGAATACAAGGCAGACTTTAAATAATACAATGTTAGATTTAGGTATCTGATAGACCCAGAATATTTAACCTGGAGAAATTTAACCTTAAAATTATGTATCTTGTTTTTTACTAGTGTTTCCCAAGTCTTGACATTTATTTTCATTTTTCTTCTCAATATGTGAAATATAATAACATGAGTCTAAGTCTTTAGTTTCCTGAGTTTTTATTCTTTAGAACTTATACAAGCAATTGGTAAAAGTAAATTTTATGGAAAATAGAACAGCTAACACTAAATATTGAAGGAATTACATTGGACAGAAATTATTAGGCTTATTCTGAATTGGTCCAGTGGGTAAAATTAAGACAAAAGGGAGAAATTTAGTCCTGAAGCCAAGGAAAACCCGTATCAACCAGAACTGTTTTACTAAAATAATGAGGGTCTGGAAGTGTGTATGAAGAGGTTTCTTCAAAAACCTGGACCTGCATTTATTATATTAAAAATATCCCATTGGTGTGTATTTTAGCAACTGACAGTTCTACATGTTCAGAAAGAAAATAACTACTTAAACCTTGATTATTTGATTCTAAATCCAATTACAAAATTAGCATAAATTATATACATATGGGGGAAATTATATGAAATTATATTTAAAAATACAAAAAAATTCTGTAGCAATTTTAGATACACCAAAGATGAAAAATGTTTTTAGATTTAAGTAAGATTACATAATACTTCGGCAAATCAAAAGAAGCTGAGTTGTGAAAGGGGTGGAGTCTAACTTTTGTTGAAAGTGAGTTTTTATGTTCCGAAAACTGGAACTTAAGAAGACTGGACTCTACTTTTAAGCTTTCTACATATTGACAAAAAAATCTGAAGTGTACATATTTATTTGCATAAGAAGTAGAATTCTTTCTGTCTTCATAAAAAAATTTTCTGAGTCAAAAATTTGACAATTACTCAGGCGTCTGAGCTGCCTGAACAGCTGTTAACTGCACACTCAGCTCACCCAACTGGATACCTTCCTCTCTCTACCTATACGTATTTTCCTACCTTGTGAGCTCGATGTTATTGTTCTAACACCTCACAAGACCTGCATGGGAACCATGCTGTTAAACTGGATAGCCTGATGTTAGCTGCTCACTTTGTAAATTAAGAAATGCACCTTTCAAATGAAGGTTCATTTGAAGAGATGTTCCACAGTCTCAAAACACGTGGCCCTTTAGGATCACAAATCAAATGTTCTAGTAGTTGGAAGAAAATGTCTCTGTGTAAACAGGGACAAAATGCCTAGGAAAGAAACCTACATGAATACATCGCAGCTTAGAGCAGCCTGGGAACAAGGAACACAAGCCATAGTTGTCCAAGAAAGCTTTCCAGAGACTTGTCCCACTAACAGCTGTCATTTGACAGAAAGAATGACACTTTGAAAGGTCACACTGAGTGTGTCTCAAAATGGCTGGAACTGATAAGGGGAACCAAGATCGCCCCATAACTGAGACATCTATGCTCTTTTGGACTTTTTGGAAAGTTGAGTTTACTTATATTTGCTTTCTGGTTATTGAATTTGCTACCAGAATGTTGGCAGGTAAATTGTCTTTCAGAATCCTTTATTCAAGTAAAAATTCCAAGTGCTAAGTTCTGGAGGTGGGCAATGGGTGGAAGTGAGGCACTGTCATAGGAGGTAGTGCTGGAAGTATGAGGTTGAAAAGAGTCATCATAAATGCAGAGAAAATACCAGAAGGAAAAGAGACAGGCTGAGGACTCCTGCTTCTGACTTGTATCCTTTGCAGTTCCCGTGTGGAAAAGAACATTTAGTTAGACTTTTTTGTTAGTAGGTTCACACAAAGAAGAGCTCTGGAAAGAGAACTGGTGAAACACGGCCATCCCAGAAACAGAAAGATGGACAAGATAGAAAAGGGTGATCCGAGATAAAGACAGGAGAAAGATGGCTCTGGTGGGGGGAGCCGTAATCGTAACCTGTGGCTTCTTGCTAGTGAAGTAGAATAGTTTGGGCAAGATGCAGAAAAGGTTTTGGGGGCAGAAGGTCATTCCTCAGGGGGTAATGAATTCTGTACTGTTTAAATGTCTATTACTTGGATTATCATGATAGTGACACCAAATTTGACTTGGCAGGAATGTCCACCTCTTTCTAGTTCCATCCTCTCTTTATTGTAGAACTTGTCCAGAATCATGGGTGACTCTACAGTGTCACACGTAGTGTAATAAATAGGAGGAAAAGATTCAGAAGAATAATGCTGGTCTCCAACGACAGTGACTCTGTGTTCATGGCACAGGTTACTCAACCTCTGTTGCCCTGGGTTCCTAAGGAAGAAGGTAAAAGCACTTCAACAGTTTATTAAATTCATAATGCAATATGCCTAATACAGTGCTTGGATGTCTAACATGCTTCAAATAAGTGCCAGTTAATATTTTGATTATGTCAAGGTAGAACAGAGGACATTCTTTTTCTCTCTCTGATTATCATACACTCCTGGTTCCATGGGCCCTGCCAATGCCTCATCACATGCCCTGCCCTGTACAATCAAGGACCTTCCTGTAACAGCACTCTTGGACCTAGCTGAACCTGTAGGGGGGGACATTTATTTATCTCCCAAAATGAAAGTGTGTTGTTGAGGGTTACCACTTCTGTTTCTCCTGGGGACCTGAACTAGAAGGAAGATTTTCTAAACAAGCAAATACAAGTTTCAGATGCTCATTACTTTGCTGGGGGGATGAGAAGACAATTTTACTTTCTCAAACATCTTTGTAGCACCAGTGTTTGATGGGTAGGGGCTTATAATATGGTTGATCCACTCATCATTCTTTCATTTAAATAAAAATGTATTTCCCCTCTATTTAGGCTTCTCACTACTCAACTTCTAAAGTAAGACAGAAATAAGTAAAGAAAGAAAGAAAACACAATAGCTTATCTTTATTGTGCTTTTAACAAAATTCCATTGAATAATGTTAAATTCATCTCCAAGGGAGGGTACATGTTCTTAATATTTGTTAAAATCTTTTTTAGCAAAGTCTCCATGATTCATTTTGGAATCTTTTCTTAGGCATTTTCTCTGTCAGGGCCAGTCTTCTTACAGACTGCCTTGAAAAGGAAGTTTTCTCAGCAGCGTTTTCTATAAATTCTCTTCAAAATTTTCCTACAGAGAAAATTCCCGAAGACAATGTTCCCGTGAATAAAATCACACTCTGCCTGCCAAGAATCATCATTTTGGAAAAAGAAATAACAGCCTAGCAACAATCTTCTAAGTCTTTAGAATCTGAGGGAGCATTCAAAATATAGTCAGTATAACACGTTTAAGGGGCTTCTTTCTAACTATGGTGCATTATCAAAGTATTAAACAATGTTGTGAGAATCTGGAAGTCATTTGGGGGTAATGTCCTTTAAGTGTCTAAGTATAATGTAAATATATATGTGTGTGTGTATGCACATGCATGTGTGGTATTTGGAATACCTCCAATAATATTGACTATTTTAAACCAGGCTTGGTCTGCTAAGGCAGACAGAACTGAATTCCAGCGATAACCCTACTACTCAATATCAGTATGTTCTTAATTAAAATTCTAAGCCACTGTTAAGTTTTAGCTTTTAATCTGCAATGTGATATCCCAGAGCAAGATTGAAGTATGACTGATACATGAGATAGGATGTATAACGTCCTCTATGGAGTGCATTTCCCATAAGTATTCAAATGGAAGTTAGACATGTATTTTAAAATACTTCAAACATAGTCAGAACAATATTGTCTGTTAGGGCAGTCTCGGCAAAGAACGTTGTCAAGGTCTTCACTGAAAATAAACTAGTTTCGATTAAACATAAACATCATTTCCATTGTTTGTCTTTACTTTGAATATTAAATTATACCACCTATGGTGTTTGTTAAAAGAATATGAAAGCTTTTGATCGAAAATTCATCCCCAAATTTCAATCTTTAAAAATACTATCCACACTTCTTCGTTGAAAGTAATGATGCTTTAATCAAGAATCATTATGTCAAGGATGTAATTGTTGAATTAGCCTTAAAAATCAGGCCACATGAACACAGGAAGAAGGTAATCAGAGAGAGCAGTTCATTAGCTCATGAGAAAGAGAAGTTAGTGCTGTCATGTCTGGGCCGAGACAAAGTTGGTCGGGTTGTCCTGCCAAAGAAATGTCGTGGGGAGGAATTATATTGTCCAGGAAAGTGTCCTAAGAGGAATGTTCCCTTAAACCCCATGCTAAAATCTGCTATTTTGGGTATTAAGACTGTATTCTACTAAAAAGAAACTGCTACAGCAGTGCCATTTTACCAATAAAAGCCATAATGTTCTGCTACTAGTGACATGCTTTGGTTTGATGTTAAAAAGCCTGAAAATGCCACAGGGAATGAGTGTTAGGCATCAAGTATGTCTTATTTCCATGTAATTTGTCTGCCCCACACCCAGAATTTGGGATCTATGTTGGACAGTCCTGAAATTTCCCTGAAGTAGCCTCCACTAGCCGCCCAAGAAGCTCTGGATGAACTCTTGGAAAGTTAGACCTAGACTCTCTGAGATGGAATAGGTCCTGAATTTGGCTATAATTTAAAGGACTGAGTCCAGTTGAGTTTCAAACCTCTTGGATGTAACACTGACTGCAGTTCATTAATAGGATAGAGACACTTTGAGTCTCTGGAACTGGAGGTGATAGAGAACCCATTCTGGATTGCCTAAGGCATAATGTCCTAAATCTCTGAGAGGTTGCAGCTGTCTTATTGCAAATCCACACATTTAGCATGAAGAAAGAAATTACAGGGTCCAAACAATTGGTCAATGCATTCAGCTTTGTGAGAGACACTATAGTGAGAATAAGCTTCTGGAAAATGTCAGGAATCTCATCCAGAGGTGGTTGGAAAAGATTTTCAGTTGAAGTTTATTATGGAAAGGGAATGCATGGGTGGAACTGCACGAGTCATAAGCTTCTCTAAACTCTCAAAGGCAAAGAATGGAAGTTGGGAAAGTATGGAAGATTAATTGCATCCATGGTCCCCATTGATGACTATCTATGCTCTTTATGATGTGATCTTTCAATCTCTCCAATAAAGAGATGGAGTCTATTTCCTCTCCTCTAGAATCCTGGGACTTACTCTGGTCAATAGGTTATGCCAAAAGAGAATGTACGCTAATTCCTAGCATAGGCCTCAAGAGGCTTTTTGAGCTTCCACTTGCCAACTTGGAACTTTGCCTTAGCCAGAGAACAACTCTGGACTAATAACCAGAAATGTGTTCACATAGCAAGCCTGTGACTCCTATCCTTGAAAAGTTCTACTTGACAGGCCCTTAGAAACTTGGATTTTGGGAATGTTCCCACCACTCTAATGACTAAGAGTAGCTCACTGTGCCTAACCTGTTTGTACCAATAATATGGTTGTTGTTGAACACTTGCTTTCATTCTGAGAATCCAGAATTTTGGTATGATCCAAGCAGAGGATGCTTATGTAACCAGCCCCTAATATAATCTCTGGGCACTAATGATCTTCCTTGGGAGATAATTTCAGACGTGTTGTCACAATTCATTGCTAGGAGAATTAGGCACATCCCATATGATTCCACTGAGAGGGGATTCTTGGAACCTTGTGCTTGGTTTTCTCAGGAAATTGTTTTATATGTCTTTTGCTTTTGCTAATTTTTCATTGTTATCTTTTTCCTATAGTAATTTATAACCATGAGTATGACTGTATGCTGAGACCTGTGACTCCTCTTGGAATTAATAAATCTAGGAAAGAATCTTGAGGAACTCTGACATAGATTGTCTATTAAAGAATGAGAGAACATATGACACAGAAAAATTTTCCCACCTGATCCCATTCTATATCAGCCAACATCCAGCTGACTTCCAGATGTGTGCACGAATGTGTGTCAGATAAACTTCCAGAGATAGGAAAAAAACTGAGTTTACTTGTTACTTAGTGGTAATGAGTGTAGTATTGGCCAGCCAAGCTCAGCCAAGATCAGCAAACCCTATAAATTTGTGATACCATCTGACCTATAATCTCGTCAGAAATAATACACAATTGCTGTTCTCAGACACTAAGTTTTAGGGTAATTTGTTACTCAGCAATAGCTAGCTGATACAAGAAACCAATGAATTAAATAAAATATAACTAAAAGTCTTCAGAATGAAGTCAATTAAAACTTGACTGATAAGGAAAATAGTTGAGGGGTTTTTGGTCTGACAAAATCCAAATCCTTTGCAAATTAGTCAGTATTGGTTAACTGAAGATTATGGTTCAAGCCAAAGATATAGAACTGGTTTTTTAAATCATAAAAGTGTTCTCCATAATTTGTCAAGAAATATGTGAATTCTCTTTTAATTAAGGTATAGGTATAAGACCTTTCTTTGACCCAACTTTTAAGTTTCTAATTGCTTCTAGTTTTAATCATAAAACCTAGATTTAAAGACAGTTATCCCTAAAGGGTGAGCAAAGTTTCTTGGATGACTTTAATAAAATACTAATATTTAAACATTACCTTTGATTATCTTTCATTGAGACATTTTTAGATCTAAAAAACCCAAACCACAGTGGAGTCAACTGTTGATCCTTCAGTAATTTCTAGCATCACTCTGACGATGAAATATTTGTGTCCTTATGAAATCATCCTGCCAAAATTTAGACTTAATAAAAAGAACAGCAATATTCTTTCACTTATTATTTTGAATTAAACAAAAATGTGTATTTTATAAATAAATCACTTAAAAATGACTGTAAAATAGGAAGAAGTAGCTCATAACTATCCATACAGGGTACCCATGACATAAAATATGCTGAAGAACTATAAAATAGAACCTGATAAATATCATTGTTGCAAATCAAAATGGGGAAAACAATTTCAATTTTTCATGGAAGGTACACTTGCTACATATTTTTGAACTCTGGGAAAAGCTATTAAGTTCACAGTGTCTTATAAATTTTGTAAGAAGCATTCTTGACATTAAATTAATTAAGGAAAATAAATAGTAGACTTCCTGGATTCACCCACATGTGCTTTCTCATAATTAGATTGTTTCATGTAGATTCATTATATTTAACTTCATTAATCTCAAGAGTTCAATTTCACCCAGCACATTAAACATATATATATATATTTTTTCCAACAGATATATAAGAGATAAATTGGCAAATATTGAAAAAAGGAGTTTGTTAGGGAGTACATTGCCAATTAATGGAAATTTTAAATTTTAATGGCCTGCAAATATAAACAATTTTCTGTATTTCAGTAGATGATATTTTTTCTTGGATTTATATCACATAAGCTAAATTTTTCTTTTTTGGTTATTCTACTTATTAGTTTCCTAAAATTTGTTTTATTAATTAGACAACGGTTCCACACACGTCAGCAATCAAACTGTAATACTTAGTTTGGCATCAAATATGTTCTGGTTTGCTCAGCCGGTTAGTAATGCATGCTATTATCAGTGCCAGTGAACACTTGCCAGCATTTCAGCTAAGATCATGTATAGTATCTGTTCTTATCAGTTTAATGTCTGATATGTCCTTTACCTGAGGACAAGATATAAAATGGATTTGGGGAAGTAGGAGATGGAATAGGAGCTTGTTTCATCCACTCCACACATTGACCTGGTATTGCAATACTTCCAGAAATGGTGCACCCCCTGGGGGGATTCTACCGTTAGAATCAAATGACTGAGGCATCTGAGGACCCTCCACAGCAAAGCTAAAGACATGGGTATAGTCTGCCTTATTCTTGTCAAGTCAGAATAAGGTGCCATTACATTGGTGAGAGTAGGGTAATATTAGATGGACTTGTAGCAAAGACTTAAATAGGTAGCAAGCAAACTAAACCTCAAGCCACTATTACCTAAGCCCCCTGTTTCATCAACACATGCAAAATATGCATTCATACCTGAAAGATGTAAGTGGAAGCTATTGGGATAAGAGTGATTAGAATTTAATAAATGGGCTCAATGCCCATATCTCAGTGGTTAGGGCACTAGCCACATACACTTGGGGTGGTGGGTTCGAACCTGGCCCAGGCCTACTAAACAACGACAACTGCAACAAAAAACTAACCGGGTATGGTGGTGGGTGCCTGTAGTCCCAGCTACTTGGAAGGCTGAGGCAAGATAATCACTTAAACCCAAGAATCTGAGGTTGCTGTGAGCTGTGATGCTACGGCACTCTACCGAGGGTGACATAGTAAGACTCTGATCTCAGAAAAAAATAATTTAATAAATGTTTCACTTGGTATACAATCCTGCCTATTATTTGAATTAAACCTTTCTTCTTGTTCTCAGAGCAATGCATCTTTTCATTACAAGTCAGTTCTGCATAAGAATTAAGGAAGAAAAACATAATTTATATTATTTTGTAGTCTTGAAAAGACGAGATTTAACTTTTTACAGAATCAAAACACATATATAAAAATGAGGAAATTATGCAACTTTAGGGGGGAAATACATGAGTGTATAGCTCTTTCATCAAAAGTGGAAAATGAGATCAGAATGTATTTAAGATATAACACTATTGCATATTAATCTGAATTTATTCTCTTAGAAACAAAAATCTGTCATATCAAACTTGTAACCACAAAATGTTGTCTCACAAAATTTCTGTACACTAACCCCAAGTCAATAGAATTATGATCAGTTAAAGAGAAATTACACCTGTAATCTTAGCACTTTGGGAAGAAGATTGCTTGAGCTCAGGACTTTGAGACCAGCCTGAGCAAAAGCGAGACCCCATCTCTACTAAAAATACAAAAGCTAGCTGGGCATTGTGGCAGTGCCTATACCCTCAGCTACTCAGGAGGCTGAGACAGGAGGATCTCTTGAGCCCAAGAGTTTCAGGTTGTTGTGAGCTATGATGGCACAGCACTCTAGCCAGGGGGATAGAGTGAAACTCTGCCTCCAAAAACAAACAAACAAAAAAAAAAAAAAAAGAAGAAGTTATGGAGATGGTAGCAATTTGAGAACCACTCCTGCCTCACTTTTTCCTGAATCTCCACAGAAGTGATTCAGTCGTAAATGGAAGACAAATCACTCTTCCCCAGAGAACATAAAGTTTTTGTTTTGTTTTGTAGTAATTCCCTAGTTAGGTAATGGGGAGGATTCCTAGTCTAAAAGTTTAATATAACCCAAGACAAATGTGATGATCAACTGTGTCAACGTAGCTTTCTTTTGATGAGATTGACATTAGAACTGGTGAATAGTGAATTTTAAGGGAGTAGATTGGCCTCCAGAGGTGGGTGTGTCTGGTTCAGGCAGCTGAAGACCTAAATACAACAAAATGATGGGCCTCTCTGACAAAGAGGGAACTATCTCCAGGCTCTATCTCCGGGCTCTATCTGAGCAGTGGGCTCTCATCAGTCTCTGCCTGCTGACCTCTTAGACAAGACTGCTCTATCAGCTCACCAGGCTCTCTAGGCTGCCAGTTTTAAGAGGGGAACTGCACCACTAGCTCTTCTGGGTCTCCAGCCTACTGGCCCACAGTGAAGATTTCAACTTGTCAGCCTCCATAATCTATATGACTCAATACCTTATAAAAAATCTCCTTGTATATAATTATAGAACCAATAAGACACATGTATAAAAATTTGGAGATGTTATAGATTGATAACAGATATACAGTAGTCCCCCTCTATCTACAGTTTTGTTCTATGGTTTCAGTTACCTGGGGTCAACCATGGTTCAAAAATTTCAAATGGAAAATTCCAGAAAACAAACAATCCATAAGTTTTTAATTGTACGCTGTTCTGAATAATCTGATGAAAGCTCATGCCATCCCACTCTATCCTGCTGAGATGTAAATCACCCCTTTGTCCAGTGGCCCCACACTGCAGGCACTACCCACTTGTGAGTCACTGAGTATCCCTGTCAGTTATCAAATTGACTGTTGTGGTATTGCAGTGCTTGGGATCAAGGCACCCTTATTTTACTTCATAATGGTTCCAAAGTGCAGGAGTAGTGATGCTTGCAATTGGAATAAACCAAAGAGAAACCATAAAAGTGTTTCTGTGAGGTGGAAAGGTGAAAGTACTCAACTTCATAGGGAAAGGGGAAAAAATTAAATGCTGAGACTGCTGAGATCTGTGGTAACAACCAATCTTGTAGAAATTCTTATATAATCTATGCAGGGATTGGTGTTATTCACTTTTTCAGGCATCCACTAGGGGGTCTAAGAACATGTCCCTTTATAGAAAAAGGGGGACTACTACACACACACACACACACACACACACACACACACACAAAAAACCACACCCATGTTGATACTGAATTGTCAGGAGAAGCTTGACTAATACAGATTTTGGTCCTGAGAATTACTCTGGAGAAAGAGAATCTTAAGTTTGTATTAGAACTCTTGACTAATGCAGTAAATATAAATGGAATTTTGAAAGCTTTGGCCAGATGTCTGTGCAATTAACTAAAAGATAGCCCTCTATATGTGGAAGGTCTCTAATTAGAGTATGTTACAGGCTCCCAGGATTAAGTCTAAAGCATAAATAGAAACAGTTAAGCTGACGTTACTCTGTGTTAACAGTAAACCTAATGTTAAAAGGCTCACTACGATGAGCCTTTGGTCAATAGTAGCCACTGGTTTCCTCCTAGGGAAGCATCGGGCTGCTCTACCACATTTTTGGTTCTATGTAGCTTCTAAAACTAATAAAATAGGCAAGGCACAGAAGTTCAGCTGTCATTCCCAGAAACTTCTGAAATGGTCTGGAAAGCAATGCAAACCAATGATATATGGTGCTTATTTTATTTTTCATCTTAAATTATCCCTGTTCTTCTTTCCATTCTTGCTTATGAAGAATAGTCCAAATCATCCAAATATGACAAGTCCAGCAATGGTAAAATGCTCACCATTTAAAGTTGAACCATTTTCCATTATTACATTCAAGAAAAAATAATTAAATTCCCATTAATAAATTCTTTTCCCTTGAAAAAAATGAAGATTCATGATTCTAGCAGGTGGTCACATAGTTACAGCTATAGTTTTGGGATCTCCATGAATTCCCATTTAAAACCAGACAGAATAACCCGATTGCAAATTAAAAATCCTGTGCACAATGCTTTCAATCAAAATGCTGAGGTTCCCCCAAAGCACCAGCAAGTGAAAACAAACCTTTAATTGAAACAAGACTTCATGGCTTCAGCATTTGTGTAGGAAGAAAGGTAAAGGGGAACTCTCTACCTTTCCCAAGAAGAGAAACATTTGAAAACAGCCAGCAGGTATTTGTAGACAAGCAGGGAGGGCCAATTTTCAAACAGTAGCTGAAACTGGGAGAGGTTTTTGCCAAACATAACAGCCATGAGTGAAAGAGATTCACCATCAAAAGATGAAGGAGCCAAAGCCACCTAAGAACTGTTGAAATGTTCCAACCCAGGCCTCCGTCCTAGGACGGATCCCCCTACTAAAGAGAAACTGGTGGGAGTGGAATAAAATTTGAATAGGGAAATTCTGAGAATAGGGAAAGAACTAAAAGGCCCATATAGGATCAAGAGCGGCATAGAAACAAAGGTTTGCAAAAGAACCAAGCTACTGTAATATTGAGCATTAGCAGAAAACACTAAATGAGAGAGTTTATAAAGTTAGAAAAGTTATCTTAAACACTGCCCCCTTTTAAAGGTTCAGAAAAAATTTCACTCACAAAAAAGTGAGCCACAGAAAGCTCTCAAAGTCAAGTTCCATGCAAAGATATTTTGAGAAAAACAAAAGAAGCAGAGTATCATTTTTACACGTAATAAAAGCATACTTGACAGACCCACCCAAAACCGTAACCTCCTCATTCAAGATGGAATACAAAGTGTGAAAGGACAATATAAGTCAGATGTGGAACTTCAGAAATTAGGTGAAAAATCTTGAGAAAATGCTAGAAATTGAAAAACTTATTTAATAATTGAAGACAAAGTCTGAAGAAGTACAAGAACAAAAAAAACTGAATGACTTAAAAGACAAATTAAAAAAACCATAAAAATCAAAATAAAGAACTGGGTAAAAAAAAAAAGGTTTGAAAGAAAGGGACAAATATTGAATATCGACAAAGAACATTAACACAAATGGGCAGTATTAGTCTCTGAAGAACCAAATGAGAAAATAAAGCACATACTGATAGGCCTAAATTTAGATTGACAGACAAATATGCAGAGGGTGCCAAGAAATGTGTACACATTTTAAGAAAGGAAGAAACTGTATTACATTTGTAATTCTCAAGTCACATTTGACTTCTGCAATGACAATAAGTGATCAACGCAACTTGTGTTCATCTTTTTTGGTATATATCAAGTATTATAATTTTAATACTACAAATATTTATAGATATAAAAAAGGAGCATTTATTTTTGTATTTTCATTTACTTTAATCATTAAATAACAATATTAATTGTGTATTAATCTCCTTTCCAGCATATATGTTAAATTCTCTTTTTGGCAATTTACTTGCCCATACTAGAAAAACAACTATAAAAAGTGCTCATCCTAGCAACTTTATGCCTTCCTTACCAATCTTCATGACCTACATTATACACATATAGGTGTATTCATGAACTAAGACCTTTATTACATTGTTTAATAGAAAAGACAATAGTGAATTTCCTTGTCTCGGTCCAAATTTAAAGGAAATATTTTTAAAGTTTCATGACTCATGTTTGCCACATTTTTTAGATTATTTTAAAAAAGGCAAAATAAATTCCACAATACCCGTAGTTTATAATGTACTTATGTACTTTTATCAAAAAGGAATGTTAAATTTATTACTTTTTTCCTGTGTTTATGAAATCATCACATACCTTTTCCTTCTTAATCTGTTAATCTTGTAGAATATGCAATTTGATTTTCTAATGATAAACCAACCTTGCATTGTTAGATGTTTAACCCCATATTATTATCTGTTTGCTTATTTACTTTGTCAACCTGGTTTAGGATTTACACCTTGACAGTCAAGGGTGATTTGGTCTATAATTCAACTTTATACTAGCTCCATAAAATAAACTGGAGTGATTTCCTTATTGTTCATTCCTCCTAGAGACTTTATGTAAGAATATGATTGTTCCTTAAATGTTCTGTAGACTTAGCTAGTTATTTTATTTATGGGAAAGATTACAACTACAAGTTTTCAAATTAATTTTAGAAACATTTAGGTCCTTTATTTTTTCCTGAGATTTTTTAAAAATATATAGACACACATATATACGATTCCTATTGATAGATGTATGTATATTAATTTTGATTTCTTGTTGGTTGGCTCCTTAATGTTGAGAATACTTTCAGGTGTGGATTGAGGGTATATTCCCTGAAGGGAAATTTATATTTACCAGGTGACGGATTTAGTGTCATCATCCTGATGAAGCAATTATTGACAATACAAATAGTGTTAATTTAATACTCAAACCTAATTATAGGGTCTAAGGTAACATTTTCACCTACCAGATTGTGCCAAGGCCAAGGACAATAAATTGTTCTTCCGTTTCATTTTATGGGGCATTATTTTTAGTATTATTATTATTATTTTGCAGGTTAACTATGTACTTATGAAGTAGACCTGGGGAATCTGAGATTATGTAGGAGAATCTTGGATCAGAAGCTCCGCCGTGCACATCCTTAGCTTTAACTTTGGTCTCCTACGTAACTTCTAAAGCTAGAGGCCTAAGTCAAAAAGGCAAGTAAATGCTTACAGGAAGCTAGTGCCTTCATCACTTGCTTACATCCCTGATTTCTGTTTCCTTTAATTCTTGACCCTCAAGAAACCCCTCACTTTTTTGTTAGTTCACCGTGAGTTTTAAAAAGATGATTGTCCTATTTATATTTTATAAGAATTTTAGCTAATTTGGTGATTGTTTTAGGATACATGCTCACTCATTCTGCTACCATGTTTCTGAAAAAAAGAACTCTTGTCAGGCACATTGGTACACTTGTAATTCTAGCAATTTAAGAGGCTAACACAGAAGGATCACTTGACCCCACAAGTTTGAGGCTGCCGTAAGCTATGACTGGGCCACTGTATTCTTCCTCAAACCAAAAAGTGAGACCTTGTCTCAGAAACAAACAAACAAATAAACACAAAAGGAAACAAAAGAACTCTTAAGCACTCTCTCCTGAGCCCCCTGTAATTGGCTTTTCTCATACTTGAACTCCAAAACTAAACTGTTTGGACAACTTCATCAGTGATCTCCAAGTTTCAAGTCCTCATCCTTCTTGATCAATCTGGCACATTTGCTACCACTGACTATTCTGTCCTGGTGAACCATTTCTGTTGCTTCCTCTTTGGGATACCTATCTTTTTAAAGAGATTGGTATTCTATGTTAGTATCACTCATTCTTAGTCTCTTTTGTAAGAGACTTCATTTTCCAAGCTCTGAGGCCTCCCCCCTCCCCGCCTTTTTTTTATGTCCTTGAGGATTTTATGCAGCCCAATGACTGTGAATTTAATCCTTACATAATCCAGTCCTTATTTAAATCTATAAGCTTGGGCTCATCTTTAAGCTCTAATATCTCCAGTTGAATGCCTAATAGCTGTTTCATAACCAATAAAGTCCTCATCTCCCCCTTCAGATGTGTTTCCCCTACAGTCTTTCACATTTCAGTTAATGACAACTCTATTTCTGATTACCCAGACCTAACATATTAGAATCATTCTTGATTCTCCACTTCTTTACTTTCTACTGAAAATCCATCAACAAGTCCTTTCCACGCTACCCAGAACCCAACCTCTTCTCACACCTCCATGGTTACCAATCTGGACTAAGTTATCATCATTCTTCACCTGCAATGGTTTTCTAATAGGCCTTTTTCTTTTCTTTGCTTTGCTTTTGGTGGGAGCCAGGTTTGAACCTGCCACCTCTGGTACATGGGGCCAGCACCCTACGCCTTGAGCCACAGGTGCCACCCCCTAATAGGCCTTTTTCATCTGCCTGTGATTAATTCCCTGCACTTGCTCTGAAATAGCACAGTGGTCCATCCTTATTTGTGGGTGATTGGTTCCAGGAACTCTACTGATACCAAAATCTGTGGATGTTCAAGCCCCTCATTCAAAATAGTATAGTATTTGAAAATAAACTATGGACAACTCCTTTATAATTTAAATCATTGCTAGATTACCTATAATACCTAACAATGTAAAGGCTATGTAAATAGTTGAGTGATTTTTAAAAATTCATATTCTTTTATTGTTGCTAATTTTTTTTTTTTTCTGAATGTTTCCATCAGTGGCTGGTTGAATCTGTAGATACAGATTCTTCAGACGTGGAGAGACGACTATATTCGAAAAAAAAAATGTCGAATTAAGTTACTGACCTCCTGAAAACCCCCCATGTGCTTCTTTGCTCCCTGATCTGTGTCTGATTTGATACCTCCTACGGTCTGCCCCCTCATTCTGCTCTGACCACATTGGCACCTTTGTATTCCTTCAAGACAGCTGGGCAAAATAGGGGAAAGAGATAGATGAGAGAGAGAGCTTTGAAAGCTTCTAGTAGGTTTATCTTTTAAGGCCTTACAATTCAGAATATTTGTATACCGTCTAGTACATGCTATTCTTTTTTTGTTAGAGTTTTCTAACTTTCTCACTAAGTGATTTAAGATAAAATAAATTTTAAGACAGGAATGGAGTTATAGACTCACTAGCGAGGGTATGTTATGTGTATTATGTGACAATCGTAATGTGTAGAAACTGTGATATTTAAAGCTAGTATATTTCAGTAAGTGTGCTCTGTCATATTTATGTAAGGAGCTGTTGTCAGAGTGAAAAACACTTGGTATATGGAATCCATTGGGGAGTGTTTTAAAACAAAGGTAAGAGACGCCCTCTTGTGTTTGATTCGTCAAGGTGAAATAGATTTAAGAAACTTTTCACTTATTAACCTAATTTTTAGATATGCTATTATTCTATACAAAATTTTTAAAAATTACCTAGCATTTATTAGGCATCTACAAGGTATGATTATGTGCTTAAAATGCAACCTCTCACTGTTAGGAAATTATTTTCCTGGGAGTAGAATGATCTTCCTTTACTTTTCCTTCTGCTTTGTACTCACACGAGCATTATGAAAAACAAAGACTCTATTGAGAATTTTCTGTTTGAATTCAACCACTCCCATCATCACAATGATAGACACAGTTGTAGGCAACAAAACACACAATGTTGCAATATTTGATAGCTGGCTCTGTGCCTGTGGCTCAATCAGCTAAGGTGCCAGTCACATACACCTAAGGTGGTGGGTTCAAATCCAGCCCGGGCCCACCAAAACAACAATGGTGGCTGCAACCAAAAAAATAGTCGGACATTATGGCAGGCGCCTGTGGTCCCAGGTATTTAAGAGGCTGAGGCAGGAGACTCACTAGAGCCCAGGAGTTGGAGGTTGCTGTGAGCTGTGATGCCACACAGCACTCTACCCAGGGGGATAGCTTGAGGCTCTGTCTCAAAAAAAAAAAGAAAGAAATATTTGATAGTTTTCAAAGTGCTTTTACATAATATATTTCCCTTGTTTCTCAAAATAATCCTGTAATCTACATAAGCAAAACGTACATCCTTATCTAAGAGATGTGAAAACGGAAGCTCCCTAACTTAAGTAACTTCTAGAAACTACACAGCGAGCTCCTTAGAAAAGTTACACCTAAGCCTGGTCTCAGGTCCTTACACACCAAATGCTGAGCTTAACTTATGAGGCTTGATGGTGAACATGTTTTCTCAATCAATTTTTGTGACCCATGATAGGAGACAGGATCTTAGTCCATAGAAGAGAATACTAGAAATTAGAATCAACCTAGAAAACCATAAACATTGCATGTAATACATATAACATATTGCATATGTGTGTGAAATAATATGCATGTGTGGTTTTGTACACATTAACCAAAAGTGGGTACAAAACCCACATATATCACATAGCAGTGAGTTACAGTATTTGATAGTACAGTACAGAAATTATAGTTATTAATTTATTGTATATTTCAAAAATAGCTAAAAGAGGAGAATGGTAATGTTCCCAATACAAAGAAAATACAAATATTTGAGGTAATGGAGATTCCAGTGACTTTGATTTGATCATTATACAGTGTAAACAGGAAACAAAATATCACAAGTATCCCCAAAATGTGTACAACTATTATATATCAATACAAACTTAAAAAATATATCCATGTTGCATGCATGTGTGAATGTGTATGTGTATATTATCTCTGCAAGCTACCATCTATTCACAGTCAAGTTTTTAGAAGCTTCATTGAATAGTCAAAGGAGACGATTTCAAAATATTTTATGTTTTATATAACTAAAGACTAAAAACAGTCAGGTATTTCAGTCTTTCTGAGTTAGGAAACATCTGGGACGATTTAGGTAAAAGGGGAGAAGCCAGGAAAACCTATTTCTGATTGTCACGTTACTAAAATCTGTGATCAGGTTTAGTCCCAAAAATGAAAGAAAGTTTGTCATTCACCAGATTGTTTCCCAAATTATCTTAAGTGCTGAAATGGTGTCTTTTGTGAATCTGGGTCGTCTATTATTGCATTCTCGCAAGGAGGAACTTGATACTGTGGACCTGGTCAGTTCATCATCCCAGTTCTGAGTTTAAGACCAAACTAGACAGAGAGAAAAATCTGTAATAAAATAAGTAAAAGAGGGAAGAATGGAGAGGCTGATGGTCAAAGGGAGGTGCTATTTGATATCTCAAGAAAGGCTGTTTCATAGTCATTTGGAGGGAAATATCTGTGCTCCCTGAGTTGATGATGGGGTATGATTTCACCTCAGAAGGAACATTTTTAGCAGACTCCTTAGGGTAAGAAATGGGTTAAAAATCTCATCTTAGCCAACTTTAGCTTTGCAGGCTGTCTGCTTCTGTGATGACTCAGAGACACCTGTGCTGTGAGGGCTGCTCCCACCTCCCTATTGGCTACAAGGAGCTCATACCTGAAGCATGGGGAACCGTGGACAGCATCCACACATTCCCTGGGGAATTTGGGCAGTGCCTTTGTATCTCTGTGACTAAAACAACCACTGCACGTTTCATTGTGCATCTGGTTGGGGCATGTTGATTTTGTTCTGTGTTGGTGGTTGCGGGAGGCTTTTAAAAGAATTCTAGTCTGAAAGAATCCTTTGTCTCTTTTCTGCTAGATAGTGTAAGAGGCAAAATATTTATTTGTTGACTTAAGAAAATAATTAGATGAGGTAAGGAGACTTCAGCAGGCTTTTATTTATCAAAGCATGAAATCTGACCACATAGGTAATCCACCCTTGCTCTGTCCCAGGAGGCCAATTCGGATCACCTCACTGGGTGGGATCATTAGAGGGCGAGGGTGGGCACAGTGACTTGCTGCATTCCACACAACCTACTTCCACTGCCCCACCCCACAGTGATGAGAGCATCACCTGGGGGATTGGACATTAACACGTACGTACGTACGTCTCATGCTCCTGGCTGGCCCCAAATGGAAAGCATAGACCGGTCTTTAGGGCTTCTTGCTGAGGCCCACTTGTTCTTATTTTTCCATTGCTAGCTCAGGCTGGTTAAAAGAGCATGGCTGAGGGATGAAGGGTGACCTATAAAAATACATACGTGAAATGTGTGTGAGTGCAAGCGGGTATGTTTGTGTGTGTGAGAGAGAGGAAGAGAAAGAAAAAAAGTGCGCTTACAAAAAGAGCCTTGTCAAAATAGTAATTGGCATTATTTCTTAGAACTCATCTCTAAGAAAACTGTATGAGGTCTGACAGTTAGGTTCATGAACTTGCCACCCTGGGCTTATGTTGGCCGCATTGTGCCAGCAAGCCAGTGAGGGTTCCTAACCTTGGTACATCAGTGTCTTACAGCTGTGTTCATGTCCACATGGGGTGGGGTCTTGCTGAGTGGCGTTCATTGTTGTGCGTTTTTGTGTATGACAACAGCTCTGATGGTCATTCCAGGAAAAGAGTTCCAAAATTGCTTTGAAGGGTGCACTGGGCACTGGGGTCAGTTCGTAGCCTCCCAAGGGGAGTACTTGGAAGGTGACCTTGGTGTTATTCAGCTATGAGGCATGTAGCATTTTTTCCAGAAAAAGCTAGCAAATGTAATTGTCCGATTTCATATATAGCATCCCTTATTTGAAAATCTGAAATCCAAAAGGCTCCCAAATCCAAAAGTTTTTGACGTCAGACATGAGTTCCTGACACCTTTGCTTTCTTTTTTATATTCTTTTTTCCCCCTTCCTTTTAAGTTTCACATTTAAACATCTAAGGGTACAAATGATGAGGTTACATTGTTCGCCTTTCTTAGGTAAAGTACAAGTCGCTGTGGAGCCTTTCACCAGGGATGTGCTGCATACCCTTACTCTGTGCACCTTAGGTGAGAGCTTACCAATGGCCTCCTCCCCCTCCCTCTTCTCTTGCTCCCTCTCCTCTCCCCCCCCCTTTTAATTCAATTGAGTTCTCCTCTCTTCTCTCCTGTGGGTATAGTTGTGTGACTTTTGCTCTCATATTACTTTTTTTTTTTGAGACGGAGCCTCAAGCTATCCCCCTGGGTAGAGTGCCATGACATCACAGCTCATAGCAACCTCCAACTCATGGGCTCAAGTGAGTCTCCTGCCTCAGCCTCCCAAGTAGCTGGGACCACAGGCGCCCGCCACAACGCCCGGCCATTTTTTGGTTGCAGCCATCATTGTTGTTTGGCGGGCCCGGGCTGGGGATTTGAACCGGCCACCTTAGGTGTACGTGGCTGGTGCCTTAGCCGA
>CAUYQV010067137.1:0-26345 GCA_963574575.1 Galagoides demidoff
CCCCGCCGCCATCTTAGATCTGCTTCCCCTAAACTCAGGCCTTTCCCCGAAATCAAGCATCCTAATCAACCAATCAAAACTGCACCCCACACCCCTCTTACCTCATACCACCCCAGACCCCCACCCCTCATGCCCTGTGCCGATCAAGAGCCTCCCCGTACTCTGACCACCAATCACCCATACTTCCCATACCCCTGACCACCAATCAAAAATGTATTCCACCCTCCTTCACCCTTCTTGCTTTCTGTACCCCATAAAAACTTGCCAGACCCTGGGTTCGGGGCTCTTCCTCGGTGTGCCTACCAGGAGAGTCCAGGCCTGAGCGCCCGGGCCTGCTAAATAAAGCTCACCTCTTGCTTTTTACATTGGAGTCTGCCTCAGACAGCTTGCTGGGGGCTACTGGGCTATTTGGGAGAATTTCGGGCACAACATGTAATCCCTAAAATCTTTGAGAAGTATTATATTTAAGGTGTGGCCTTTTCATTTGTAAGAGTGAAGTGGGACTGACACTTTTTCCTTTTCTATGGTGCAGTCATGATGGTATTGACGTTTGCTGGAGGTTCTGTCACATCGTTGCCCCGTTTAAGCTTAGAATAAATGAAGACTTTGAACTAAGATTTTTGATTTGGTTTGGAATTTAGGATTAGAGCAGTCAAGTGTATGGAGGATATGTGAGCTGAGATTAAACAGATTTGAATTATTAACAAGAGGGTCAAACTGTTTTAGGTAACACAACTCAGAAAGGGAGAGGACTAAGTAGCCGATTTTTGTGAAATAATGAACACATTTGAGTTTTGCTTTTTCCTCTTTCATTGACAATGAAAATCAGACACATTACTATGGAAAGAATAGCTAATCTTAACTCATATTTTGATTTCCAATTCTTTGCATAAACAAAGATAAACATTCCTTTCAGAAAGGGAACTATGAACTTTGATATTCATATTTTATTTATACAGACAACTTCTGAAATCTTTCCACAATTTGATGTTGTGGGAGGCTGAAGAACTGTCATTTGTTCCAACATATTTCTCAACTTCTTTTCAAAATTCTCATAAGGATTGTCTTCTATGGTTAGAGCTGGATGGCATTTGCAGTTTCTGCCTCAAAAATGTCGAGATCGACCATGCTCAGACTTCCATGTCTCACCTTGTAAATACACCACATCCTGGCTCTGCTGTTCTTAAATAAATGTCATTCTAGGTACTTACAAATGCTCTGGCCCTTTACGCTTTCATTCTTCCTATTACCCTGTACATCAGCTCCATTGTGCCTTGAATCTCTCGCCTGGTACATAACTTCAGTTTTACGTGATTAACTTCAGTCATTGCAAAATTCCCTGAGAATGAGTGGTTTTTTTTTGTTTGTTTGTTTTGTTTTGTTTTTGTTTTGGCTGGGGCCGGGTTTGAACCTGCCACCTCTGGTATATGGGGCCGGCACCCTACTCCTTTGAGCCATAGACACCTCCCAAGAATGAGTATTTTTAAAAACAAGACCCTTAGCTGACTTAAGGGTCATCAGTATGACCTATGCTCATGTTGAATATGGCCTGTAATGGTGATTGAGAAAAGAGAAATGCTCTTGATGAAGCTTATTGGAAATTTGCTTGATATCAGGAGCCGCAAGGCAGAGCGTCTGTGCAGGGTGTTGCACATAGTTTCTTCTACCTCTTCAAGACACTAATCCACCCTAGCTCTTTTAGTGTGCTATCCCTCCATGCTGCTTTCTCCATCCTTTTCCTTTGAAGACTCATTTAGCAATTGCTAAGTGCTCACTCTATTGTCTGGGAGGAATCCCCATAGCCCGCGGTGATGGTCTGTGGTTATCACCGTCACGGTGTCCACCCTGGCCCTGTTGGAACAGTTGGTGTTTCTGGAATGTCATCACTACAGTGTCCATGTGGAGATGACAGTGACGGGAGAGGAAGGGGCTTTGGCCAGTCGTGACATCATCCCCATGACGTCAGTGACGCACCACGCTGTGCTGAACCCCACAGTGTGGCAGGGCGGCGTGTCACAGCTGTCCCAGTTAACACCTGCAGACAGGGACTCAGGTTCTAAGTTAAAGTCCTCACTGCACACTGCTGGTGAGTGGCAGAGCAAGTTATGAGTCACGGCTGCCTGACTTTGAACCGACTTCAAGCTCGTCCTGTTTCCATTTTACCTCACTTTTTTAGCACGACCTGGAAAATACTATATTCTGCTTGATTAAACACGTCTTTGTTTTATATTCTCTCGATGACTTCATGTAAACTGATTGTTATATTTTGAGTTGGGGGGGCATTACTTATTCTAAAAGAAGGCCCTTTAAAGATGATTTTAAAACGTTTTTCAAATCAATGCAATAGGCTCCTGCCTATTTTCCTGCCATGTGGAATTACTGTGAATTCAATGAGCTTGGTTCCCTGGCACAGGTGTGAGGCCGGTGCTGATGCCAGTTTCTGGAGCTGCAGGGCCCAGGGCAGCAGGTGCCTCCAGAGAGGAGCCGCCCCCTCCCCCTCCCCGGCGGGAGGGATTCGAGGAGCCCCAGTGGCAGGCTCCACTTGCTGCATTTGTGACTGTCTTGAGGTTGCAGGCGGGGCAGACTGCAGGGTGTATAAATTGAAGGTCAGGAGCCTTGAGGTCCGGACACTTAGCCGGTGGAGGCCTCTGCTCCTGGTCAGTTTCCCATCGGTGCCCAGCCTGGAAGCGATGGGCGGCCAGGGAAGAGTCCGCTAGTGCATCGAGCGAGTGAATCGCGCTCAGGAAACTGCCTGGCGTGTAAGGAGTGCCCCACAAGTGCGATTCCGATTCTTATTACTCGACAATGTGTTGCTAGTTACTCAAAGATATGCTGTTATTATTATTTCTCAAAGTGTGTTTTAATTTTTTATTTTTACTGCTGTCATTGCAAAGCCAATTGTGAGACTTGGCACTTAGAAACTGGGACCTGGGTCAACAACTCATGGGAGGAGATAGGTACTTAGAAGTGAGGCGAGAACCTGGTTGCCAAAAGAACCATGGCGTGGCACTGAGACATAGACAGCGTCTTGGAGCTGCTGAAGTATCTCTGGGTTAGATCAGGACCGACCCACGGACCCGCAGTTGTCTTGAGGATGCAGGCGGAATTCAGAGGAAAGCCCCATCCGGCTTAATGCAAAAGGGGGGTTTTCAGTAATAAATTTAGTATCTATTATCGTAATATCAGAATAACTTAAATTATTTAAAATAATTATTTGCATTTTTTCCCCATAGTTATTTTTTTGCAATCATTTAATATTAAACCTGGAATGACAAAATGCAGAGAGATACAGCCATCATAGGTTTATCTTCAAGACCTGTGAGCTCGGTGTCTGCCCACCTCACCCTATTAAAGCTGCTCGCCACAGGTGGTGTTTCTGAAATGTTATCAAGTGTCTGTGTGGAGATGACAGTGATTGAAGACCCAGGCGTACAGGGTGACTGGAAGCTGAATATCCATTCTTAGACCTTTGTTGCAAGAATCAAGGTGGGTTGAGAGGCCAGAGAGGGGCGCACAGCTGAACAGAGATGCCCCCTCAGCCTGCAACACAGGGCCTCACCCACAACTAGTTTAAAAACCTAATGGGAGGTGGCATCTGTGGCTCAAAGGAGTAGGGCACCGGCCCCATATGTGGAGGTGGCAGGAAATAGCCACAACTTGCCTTTTTTACTTTATAAACACTGAAAACTTACTAGCTGCAATTGCTACAAAACCAGAATAAATGTGGTCTTTTTTGCAGATCTTCTATCTAATTTTCCAGAATGAATCATTGCTCTGTACCTAAAAACAGGCCTGACTAAAATTCTACTCATGGACTAACTAATGAATAGGATGGTTCATGAATTGCTAAGGACTCACTAGCTGATTACCCTAAAACGAAATTTAGCACAGGAACAAAATATGCAAACCAGGATATGATACAACAGCTCTTTCTGAATACCTGAGCCCAGGGCTGAGTTAGTCAAGGTTCACACACTTGAATATCACAACAGTGCAGTCTTCTTACTGTCCTGATCAGATGACTTACAATTTTCCAGTGAACCCTCTGGCTGAACCTGTTCTTTCTTCTCACCCACACTTACATTAATATTTATTCTAGAAATTCCTAAAAAATCAGCCCTGACATGACCAGGCCCACGTCTATTTCCTGCCCATGCCATAAGACGATCTGAGAGCTGCTGGCTGCCGTCACTTGCCATCAGCTGCCCTTTGCTCCAGAAACTTCTCCGCAGAAGCCCCATGTTTACTTTAAGCTTTACATGTAAAGAGTGAGATGATGAGAAAATAGCACGGAGTCTAACTGGGACTTCAAACATTGTTGCTGTGGCTTATCTGGCTACAGAAACCCCGCTGTGGGATTTGGAGTCTGGTTGGGGAAGATTAAAGTGGTGGGTGGTGCCACGTTCTTTGCTTAAAACTTAAAATATGCTCCCTTGTGCATTACAGACACAGAAGCATTTCCAAACCAAGCATGTGTGTAATTAAAGAGAAAGTGCCAGCTCGCTGGGTGCACCTCAGGCTCTAGCCTTCGATACGAGCTCTTTGCCAAACACAAGAGGTGCCAACAAATATCCCAAATACAACAGTGTGGGAAGGATTGTGCAAAGGATTAGACACTGGATTTCTGGTTGAGTCCTTTGCCAAGTGCATGTTCCCACCGGCCGCTGCCTGCACAAACCTGGTGGTATCATCTCCTTTCTTCCTTTTATTTACCAAAGCAGAAGTGGGGATACAGTGCCTGGTAATACAGTACCAGATTCTAAATTCTTCCCTGGGTCAGCCAGGAGCCACCAGGCCACGTGAGCTATTGGGTGAATGAGTAGCATGCCCAGCATCAACCTCCTGGATTCTTTGGGTTCGTACCTAAACAAAAAAGTGAAAAGAGTGGAAAGTCATTTTTTTAAATTTCCATCCATCCAGGAATCACTTTCAAACTCAGTGTCATTATTTAGGAGTTTTTACAGTATAAAATATGATGTCCATTTTGCCTGCATTTCTACTTTCTGTTTTTCTAGTCACTGTCTCTTGGGCACATCTGATCTGGCCCAAGCTTCCAAGACTTTTTTGTCTCTCTTCTGTCTATTTGTTCCTTCGCAAGCTCCCCTCTGCTTCTCTGCAGCTCTCTGAGGGGTCATGACCGCTTTTAGCCAGGAAGGCGGCTGAAGTCCAGCAGCTTCCACTTGCTCTTCTCCCTCCTTCCCACAGGTGCATCCCCTGGACAGAAAAGGATCTTCTTCCCACAGATGCATCCTTCCAAGAAAAGGATCTTCTTTTGTTTCAGCCTCGGGGCACCTTGCTCTCTAGAAAACCACCCTCAACCTTCTCCACAGCCCTCATATCTCCCCTAGCCTCAGTCTTGAACCCAGAAGCCCAGGTCTTAACTCTGTTTATTTGTTTTGTTTTATTTCTGAAATAAGTCTCACCCCCAGGCTAGAGTGTTGTGGCCTCATAGCTCATAGCAACCTCAAACTCTTGGGCTCAAGTGATCCTCCTGTCTCAGCCTCCGCGTGGCTGGGACTACAGGTACCCACTACCATGCCCAGCGAATTTTTCTCTCTTTAGTACAGACAGGGGTCTGATTCTTGCTTGGGCTGGTCTCAAACTCCTGAGCTCAGGCAATCCACCCGCCTTGACCTCCTGGAGTGCTGTGTTTGCAGGCATGAGCCACTGTGCCCAGCCCTGGCCCCTAACCCTGGACTGTCTGACATTGGGTCTCCTGAATGAAATGTAAACTAAGCAAAGAGTTAGGCTGCTTTTTCACTCCTGACAAATACATCAGAAGCTGGGAAAAATTAATCCAGATCCTGGTGTGTGGCAGGGCAGAAAGCCTAGCCTTGACTGCCTCTCGTCTCATATAAGAACGTGTCACCTATGGATCCTGGTCCACTTACGCTTAACTAGAAGTCAGCATTTACTTTAGTATTTCAGAAAGACAGTATTTCAGATATTTACAAAGTTCTTTTCCTAATCTCGTAAACCTATAAAGGAAATTGTTTTGTGGACTGTAAAAGGCCAAGATGCCAGGCAGACTGAAATCTGTACACTGCGATGTTGAGTATGTTCTGGTTAAAATGCACCAGGGCTCAGAAACAACTTTGCCCTGCCCAGGAACACCTAGCAGCAGAAGCTGCAGCTCCGAATGTCAGTACTGTTGAGTCCTCAGAGCGCCCTGCCACAGCACATCCCGCAGAGGGAGTCAGAAGCACAAGGAAGCCCCTGAGTTTGATGAGACAGAAGGGACAGCAATCTGTGAGGGCTGGGGCTGATTCCAGCTGGCAGGAGAGGGAAGGACAGAGCAAGGCAGCGAGGGCAGGGAGGTGAAAGGCAGGGCCACTGCTGGGGTCAGGCCCAAGCTGTGGAGATGCCCTGGGTCCAGCTATATCCTTTTGATATAGGAGGTAGATACATTATCTATCATCTATATCTATATTATCTACACCTCTATATCTCTATATTCATATCTATTGATATGGTTTGAAATTAAAATGTTGAAATATGATCCCCAGTGTGAGGTGGGGCCATGGGAGGTGTTTGGGCCTCGGGGCAGCTCCCTTATGAAGGGCTGGGTGCTCTCCCAACAATAATGAGCCAGTTCTCACTTTGTCAGTTCATGTGAAAGCTGGTGTTGGAAAGGCCCTGGCACCCTCCTCCACCTCTAGCTCCTTCACCTCCCTGTGACACACCCGTCCCCCTTCTGCCGCCACTGGAAGCTTCCTGAAGCCCTCATCAGGCACTTAGGGTGGCAGCTTGCTTTTTATTTTTTTTAAAGTTTCTCAACATAACTTTTATCTTATGAAGATTAAATGTTTAAATTAGAGGAATGTGTTCTTTATTTTCCAAATTTCTTTTTCTTTTTTTTTTTCATTAAATGATAACTATGTACATTAAAGCAATTCTGGGGTACAGTGTGGTGTTTTCACATACAATTTGAAATATTTTCATCAAACTGGTTAACATAGCCTTCATGTCATTTTCTTAGCTATTGTGTTAAGACATTCATATTCTACTCTTAGAAAGGTTCACTTGTACCCTTGTAAGCAGCTTGCTTTTTGTACAGTCTATAAAACAGTGAGCTGAATATAGCTCCTTTCTTTGCAAATTAACCAGCCTTTGGCACTTCTTCACAGGGGTGTAGGTGGACTGATCCATGTGTATCTGCTCACCAGATCCAGCTAAGCTGGGAGCTGTTGATGCCTCATTCATTATTAACCACACCCACAGGTGGGGGTCTGGGCAGAACACTGAGGCCACCCTGTCCTGGAATCAGAGGTATAAAGAAGAGGGTAGGTAGGCAGATGGCGCTGTGCTGCCTTTAAAATCCTCTCAAATACTAGAAGAAAGTGTAGGGAAAACACTTGAAAAAATCGGCCTGGTCAAAAATTTTATGAGGAGGACTCCCTGGGCAATTGAAGCAACATCAAAAATATACTATTGGGATCTGATCAAACTAAAGAGCTTCTGCACAGCCAGGAACACAGTAAATAAAGCAAGCAGACAGCCCTCAGAATGGGAGAAGATATTTTCAGGTTATGTCTCCGACAAAGGTTTAATAACCAGAATCCATAGAGAACTCAAACGTATTACCAAGAAAAAAACAAGTGATCCCATCATGGGGTGGGCAAAGGACTTGAAGAGGAATTTCACTAAAGAAGATAGGCATATGGCCTGTAGATATATGAAAAATGCTCACCATCCTTAATCATTAGAGAAATGCAAATCAAAACTACTTTGAGATATCACCTAACTCCAGTAAGATTAGTGCATATCACAAAATCCCAAATCCAGAGATGCTGGCGTGGATGTGAAGAAAAGGGAACACTTCTACACTGCTGGTGGGAATGCAAACTAATACATTCCTTTTGGAAAGACGTCTGGAGAACACTTAGAGAACTAAAAATAGACCTGCCATTTGATCCTATAATTCCTTTATTAGGTATATATCCAGAAGACCAAAAATCACATTACAACAATATCAGAATGTTTATTGCAGCCCAATTCATAATTGCCAGGTCATGGAAGAAGCCCAAGTGCCCATTGATCCATGAATAGATTAATAAATTGTGGTATATGTGCACCATGGAATACTATGCAGCCATAAAGAAAGATGGAGACTTACCTCCTTCATGTTTACATGGATGGAGCTGGAAAATGTTCTTCTTAGCAAAGTATTACAAGAATGGAAGAAAAATTATCCAATGTACACAGCCCTATTATGAAACTTATTTCATAGTTTTCATATGAAAGCTATAACCTAAGTATAGCCTAAGAATAAGGGGAAAAAGGAGGGAGAGGGGTGGGGAGGGAGGTGGATGGGTGGAAGGAGAGTGATTGGACGGATCACCTCTGTGGTTTATCTTACAAGGGTACAAGTGAATCTTTCTGAAAGTAGAATATAAACGTCTTAACACAATAACTGGAAAAAATGACATGAAGGCTATGTTAACCAGTTTGATGAAAATATTTCAAATTATATATGAAAACACCACACTGTACCCCATGATTGCATTAATGAACACAGCTATCATTTAATAAAAAAAAAATCCTCTCTATATTAAATAGACTCTTTTTAATTTTTTTTTTTTCAGTTTTTGGCCAGGGCTGGGTTTGAACCCACCACCTCTGGCATATGGGCCTGGCGCCCTACTCCTTTGAGCCACAGGCGCTGCCCCATTTTTAAAAACCTCATGTAAGAATATCTGATTCTTAGAGAAAACTGAAATAAACTATCTTGAAACTTCTTGCTCCACAGCTGAGTAGGCAGTTAGAAATGGTTTTCCTGCTTACTTATCAGAATAGTGTTGAAAACAAGCGAGGTTATGTGAAGATGCTACCGTGCTATTGAAATATATGAAATTATGAGGATATATATTTCCATGTGCCAAATTATGGCAAAACAGTTAAGAGGGTTTCGGGGGAGTATTATCCACATATTGCATGCAAAACTACTTTTCCTAAATTAAAGAAAAATTAATTTTTTTTCTTGCGGTGAGTTGTTCTTCTGAAAGACAAAAGCAAACCTGTGACAGCATCCAAGTGAGAAGAAGACACCCTGCCTGGGGCTGGTGTGTGGTAACATGTAGCCACAAATACTCCTCATGATATAAATGCCCTTTGCGGAGTTTAGATCATGCAGATGTTTCAGTTTCAAAATATTGCCATTTATGTAAACTTCTGGTGGTTTTTGAATGTCAGACTTGGTCTTAATCTTGCAAGTCTTTTGTTCTTCCTTCTCTTTTCTTTAAAGGCCATCATTTAGGGAGCAAGAGCTGGTCCAGGGGATGCTGGTTAGCAAGTGCCTATTTGCCAGACACCACAGACCTCGACCCCCACACGGCAAGCCCCCACCGATGTCAGGCAGCCTTCGCGTCTCCGCGCCCGCTGCGTCGACTCCCGGAGGAGCTCCTTTCCCCCTTCTTTTCTGTTCTTCCATGTGTGTTCGTATGTGTGCTGGTGACCTGCCCAGGGCTGGGTCATGGGGTGAGCATTCAGCAAATGCCACCGGTTAGGTCGGTCTCCAGGCTTTGACATCCTTTTAACAGTGAAGTGAAATATGTACGAAAGAAAGTGTTACCTATAAGCGTTACCAGAATAAGTGTTAACAGGAAAATAAGCCATAGCTGTATTCCCAAGGCCTACAAAAAACTGAGATGGGACAGAAGGAACTCAGGTTACTGCCACGTAAGAAAGAGCATGAGGGCCAGAAGAGGAAATTTCCTGACTTCCTGTCCTGTTGGGGTGGGTTGCCATAGCTTCCCTCATCATCTCTGTTTGAGGAGATTGAGGAGCCCCATCCGTCTGCCCCTCTCCTTGCCCAGGTGTGGATGCTCAGGGGATCAGCGCCTGTGGGGAGAAGGCAGGTGGAGCTGGGTGGAAGTGTGCAGCACATGAAAGAAAAGGGAACATAATTGCACATTTGCTACCAGGGCAGGACAGGCATGGCTCAAATGGTTTTTAAGCTGTTAGAGCTATAGACCTTGGTGGGGGGAGGGGGGCGGCTCTTCATAGGGTTTTGGCTACAGAAATGTAGACCCTCCCTCAGGGCCACTCGCTGCTGTCACCTTTCAGAGTGCCTGAGACAGCTCCTGGTTGCTCTTCTCTGCTCTGAGGGTGAGAAGCCAGCGGGCAGATGGCTGAAGGCAGCATGGCCAGTCCTATGAGACAGTGTGGGCTTTGGTGTGGGCTGAGACAAGGCTCGACCACTTATGACCTGGGCAATGTTCAACAAGTTATTTAATCTCTCAGAGATGTAATTTTATAATGCCTCAAATAGAAATAAAACACCTTCATTTCCTGCTTTTTATGAGATTTATTTGAGATCAGGCACACCAAATCTCTGCTCATGGAGACCTGGATAAATTCACAATTTGGGGAAGCAGTCTTTTGCTTTTCAAAGGACCTACAATTAGCTAAACACACTTAAATATGTTTATAGAACTATGTAAACAGCTTCATGTATGTAAAATAATAGAAACATTTCTTGGACATATAACTGGGAAGGGAGAAATCCAGGATCATTCTGGCCAAACCAAGGGAAAACCAAACACAGAGTAGAATTTTTTTTCTTTTTTTTCAAGAAATAAAGAAATGGACAACAGAAGCATGTCTGTCTTGGTAATAATATTTGGTAATTCAAGGAAAAAAAGACTTCCATTTAGTTCTAGTTTGACGTATTTTATAGAAGTGGATTTGGGGTTGGTTTTAGAATTTTTGTCCAAGATTAGCAATTTATTTTTCCAGAGATCTCATGGAATTGGGTAATGTCAAAGCAGAGTGAAGATGAAAGGACTATTTGGGGGCAAAGCAGTGTTGGGGTACATGCCCCCCACTCAGCTGGCAGTATTCATGATAATAATCACGGAGACAACAGTGATGATCATGGTAACAGTTATTGTTATTAAGTCGTTTTTGCTGGGGTGGTGCCTGTGGCTCAAGGAGTAGGGCACCGGCCCCATATGCTGGAAGTGGCAGGTTCAAATCCAGTCTTGGCCAAAAACAGAAAAAAAAGAAAAAAAGAAGTTATTGTTGCCAGAGAGGGACTGTGTTAAGCACATTCCTACATTCATGTGTGACTGTACCTTCCTTTTCTGTCTCCTACGAGGATACTTATCATGCGATTTCAATTATACATTATAATCTCATCTCACAGTCCTTGATTAAACATGCTGCCAAAGACCTTTTTTGCAGATAAAGTCACAGTCCTGGGTACCAGGGATGAAGACATGACCGTGGCCTGTAGAGGACTACTACTTAACAGGCCACAGACCTGACAAGATGTGATAACAATACAGGGCTCCCCCCACCCCATTCACGGCTGGACAAGGGACCCCAGTTTCCCTAGGTTTGGGCAAGTTCATGAAGGGAACACCCTGACCTTTTGTCCTGAGCTGGAGGGACTGAGCTCATTCCTTTGTGAGTAACACAATGAAAACCTGTTTCTATTTGCCAAGTCCTGGCCAAGTGTAATTCTCAAGACCTATTACTTGTAGATAAAGAGCCCAGGTACAAACTCCCCAGTTAGTTCTTCCCCCCTGCCAGAAGCTCTGGTGCCTTTTACTTCTGTATTCCTTTGTAACTTCTAATAAAAATCCTGTCTTGCCACTGATCTGTGGTCTGTGGGTTCATTCCTCAAATCCCTAAGACCAAGGTCCTACTGAAGAGTGAAATTCCAGTATCAAGAACAGGGTAGATTTTCACCTACTAGAAACAGCTTTGGTGTAGTTTTGCCTGAAGTGGAATAAATTAAATTACTCTTCAAGATCCTTCCTAATTATATTAATTCTCTACTTTTAGAATCATGTCAAAGTTTGGGTTTTCAAGATCTTGACTAAAGAAGGAGAAAAGACAATTCCAGGCAAATCCATCATAAGTAATTCAGACACCAGTATTCAATTTTCAATGGATTTAAATTCACAGAAAGGATTTCTTTAGAAAGACAATATGTGTTTATACTCAACTTTAGGACAAGAAAGATCTGGGATCATTTATGAATTAATTGAATGACAGGTGCATCTCACAGGCAAGCCAGTTTATAGCCTGAATAAATAAACTTTACTTGGCATCAACCTTCTTAAAACATTGTGCCATGTAGGTCAGACCTGGACAGGTAGAAGATTTGAAGGACAGATGCTGAAACAACTGTTATAATCCCACATAACATAGAACACATAAAGGATGTTTGTGTTGACTTTTTGTCTGTCCTTTCAGATCCAGCTCTCCATTCCTCACGCTGGGGTCTGGAATGCGTCCGTAGCTCCTTGGTCCTCAGACTTAACGTTTGGGGGAGACAGTAGAGTGTGAGGTTGCTGTGCATCTTGTCTGGGGAGTCCCTGCCTGACACTGTGGCCTGCTGAGTTCTTCACTGAATCCTACGGCTCCTCCTGGGTGACACTTTCTGTAGGGTCCAGTGTTGCCTCGGCCGGGGCTCTGCAGGGCTGGCCTTGGCACCACACTGACCCTGCTGGTTCCCTCCGAGCCTGTCTCCCCTTTTGTTTGTGGTCCCCTCATTAGCCAGCTGGAGCACACCCTCTGCTCTATGATTTCAAAATACCAAACACAATGATAGTTTGTTTAGAAGTAGTGTCTGTGCCTGCCTGTCTAAATCACAGGCCCACACTGTGTTCCAAAGTCATATTTTTCCACTCTCTTGCATGAGCTGATGAAGTTTCCGACAGGCTGGCCCCAGGCCCCGTCACCTGAAGATGAGCAGGCCCGTCCCGTCAGTCTGGGTGGATCCCAGGGGGCAGCTCTGGCCTTTGCAGGGAACAGCCTTCTCTTTCAGGGGCATTTCTCCTTTGCATCCTCTGCTTTACTCATGAAATCTTATTCGCTCTCCTCTGCTGCAGGGCCCAGGTGAGGAAAATAGGCTTCTTTGCAATTTGGAGTCAAACCTTTTAGAATTTAGACATCATTCATTAAAATGGAAAGAATTTGCACTTCTGGGTTGGTCCATAAGAGCCTGGGCCAGATTCAGGTGGCATCGAGCAGCTGTCTTGGGGCTGAGAGCGGACAGAACCCTTGGGTACTAGAGTTGGACACATCTGACACTGCTCACCAGGGCTTTGTGGGAGAAGTAGTGGGGAGCATGAAAGAACCCACCCTAGTGATAGTGGAGGCAGCATATCATAAACACCCACTTTCTCCCCTCTTCCTTCTCTCCACAGGGCTGGGGAAAACACCATAGTTCTTGGAGAGTGGAGGTGGGGTGGTTGGGATGTGGTGACTCTGAAGCATGGTCTGTAGACTTCTGACATCTTTTGGTTTGGTGGCAACGTCCAGGTTCTGGGGTGTACTGTCCCTTGGAGTGTACCCTCCCTTCCTCTGCCCTTCTTGTGTCTGTTCGGCTCTGTGGAGGGGGTGAGGTGCCACTCAGGTCTCAAGGAAAAGAAGCAGGAGCTCTGCTAAGGCTCAAGGGAATTGTTCTTTCCTAAGTGTCCCGCCAGCTCCCCAGTGCAGGAAAGTGAGCAGAACACGAGGACACTGCCAGCTGTGTCCCTCAGAGAGGGAGGAAAGGCAGCCAGTGCCAGGTTGTGTGAACAAAGGAGTGTCTGAGTTCTTGAAAGTGAAAAAGGTGTGGGGGAGGATGGAGCGTCACCATTAGCAAAGTACTGCGTAGTCTAAAAAGTCTTTGATACCTTCCCCTTTCAACCGGGCGTGCTTGTGATTGAGTAAGTGTGAAAGAGACGCTACAGCACTAAAATGTCTTAAATATTATTTAACCAAGAAATGGAAAACACACTAAAGTACAGTGTGGGAAATGGAGGAGAAAATTCAGTAATCCATCGTCTTAGACTTTTCTGGCTGCTGGAACAAAATACCACAGAATGGGTGGCTTACACACAATAGAATAGAATTTTATTTCTTTCAGTTCCAGAGGCCGGCACATCTCAGATCAAGGCACATCCAGATCAAGCCACCAGCCGACTTGGAGTTTGGTGCAGGCCCGTGTTCTCACAGACAGTGCCTCTTGCTGTGTCCTCACTCCGTGGAAGGGATGAGGGTCCCCGGAGCCTCTTCTGTAAGAGCACTGATCCCAAAGATGAAAGCTCTTCTTTGGTAATTTAGCAACCCCCAGAGACATCTTGGGGATTAGAAGTTCAGCATGTGAATTTAATGGAGGGGAGACAAACATTCACACCATAGCATTTATTCACAAACGGTCCTATTTATTTGAATGTGACCTATGGCACATAAGCCATTAAGAAAAGTTTTTTTTAAATTTCAGAATATTAGGGGTACATGTGGTTTTTTTTCTCCATTAAAATAGCCACTTTTACTTTTTGTTTATTTTATCTAATGTTATTTATTTATTTATTTGCAGTTTTTGGCCGGGGCTGGGTTTGAACCTGCCACCTCTAGCATATGGAGCCACCACCCTACCCTTTGAGCCACAGGTGCCACCTGTATCTCATGTTGTTTTTTATTTCAGATTGATATGAGGGCATGAATGTTTAGGTTGTTTTTGCATCCAAGGTAAAGTTCAAGTTGTAGTTGAGCCTTTCACCCAGGGGGTGTGTTGTGTACCCCAACATTGTGCACATCAGGTGAGAACTTGCCAATCACCTCCTTTGCCCAGGTGTTTTGTTTACATACTTTGTTTTTGTACAGGTCGAGTCAAAGTTATACAATAAATGTGCTCTTTGCCCAGACAGCAAAGAGCTATGAATTTCCCCATCCCCTCCTCCCCTCTCCCAGCTTGATTTTCACTGAGATTTTCTTCCATGTATGTACTGAAGTGTTGACTGAGACTGATTAGTTCCAGCTTGGTATTGAGCACACGTGTTTGTTTCTTCATTCTCGTGATGTTTCATTTACAAGAATAATTTCCAGTTCCATCCAGGATGTTACAAAAGGTACTAGCTGTACACTTGTTTATGACTGAGTAGTACTTCATAGGATGTATACACCACATTTTATCAATCCATTCACATGTTGGTGGGCATGGGGGTTGTCTCCATGTCTTTATGATTGTGAACTGTGCTACTATAAACATTTGCGTGCAGGTGTCCTTTTTATGAAATGATCTTTTTTCCTTTGGCTAAATGCCCAGCAGTGGGATTGCTGGTTCCAATGGTTGGTAGACTTTTAGTTCTTTGAAGCATCTCCAAACTTCTTTCCGTAGAGGCTGCACTAGTTTACAGTCCCACCATTGTCCTGTCCCGCTGGACGCAGTTATTTGTGGGGGCGAGGGGGACCGAGCCTGAAAAACAATGGGCGAGAAAGAGAGAACGAGACCAAGCAGACTCCTTGTCAAGGTCTTTAATGGCTGCGAGAGGCCGGTTTTTAAAGCTTACAGGCGAACAGGGGGCGGAGGGAGCGAGGGGGAGGAGTAAAGAGGAGATGTGTCTTTCACTTATTGGCAGATTGGAGGTTCAGGTCGTTAGCTGGTTGCGCGGGCGCGGGCGTGGCCGCCATCTTGAGTCTAAACAAAGGGCGCGGGCGCGGGAGTGGCCGCCATCTTGAAGCTTCATCACGTGGTTAGTCACGGAGTAGGAGGTCGCCATGGTTACGTAGGATATACGCAAGTGGGGCGGGGCATGTAATTTTTTGAGCATTTGTACGTGCGCTTTGGGGGAGGGGACAGCTCAGCGGGAGCCGAGGATCCTTTTTGGCTTCCCACAACAAAGGGAACGGGTTCCTTCCAAATACGATTATCTTCGTGATGTGGCTTTCCGGAGAGAAGCCTCAAGTATGAAACTGGAGAGGATGGATGCTCAGGTGACTGCAAGGGCCCCCCCACAGTGGTTTTTACCACTAGGGGTGTTAGACTGTTGTCTACTCTGATTTCATGGCTCTTGTAGGGTTGGGCTTTCTTTTTCTTTTGTGTTTTTTGTTTCTTTTCTGTTTTTGTTTTGGCAAATACAGCATTGTACAATACTGCTGCCCCAGCAGACATGTTTGGCCAGCTCTCAGGCGCAGTGTGGGACTCTGTCATCGCCCCCACACCCATCTCCAGACCTTAGTGGTTATCAGATATTAGGGGGTTATATTCTGTAAAGACAGAAAAAAGTCGTACAACTTGGACAAAAAAATTTATTGGGGGTAATTTTATTTGAAGACAATAAATGACTGGATCCTACAATGCTGTGAAGGTAGAGGTAAATTGCGACCTCTAACTCAAGGACTATTTGAACTTTTACAAGTAGAGCATTTTGTTGCTCAAATTACATTTAATGGAATGAGATCATAAATAATAGGGTCTGTGGCAGAGTGGCCAGTTAAGCCACTGTAAGACATGGTAAACAACTGAAAGGGAGAGATTAAGTGTGCCAGTGAATGATGAATGTTTGTCCAAGCCCCATTTCCTGAATACTGACAGACTCGTTGTCCAGGTAGAAGTGGAGAAATACTATCTGGGGGGGATCTGACTAGCTTATGTGGAAAGATCCGGCATCATCCTGCAGAGATTGCACTGGACATTGGTTAATAATAGGAGATATCCCTGGTAGTTTAGTGGTTAGGAAATTTTAAAAGAAGTAAAATAAGGCTGGAGTGGTGCTCACACCTACAATCCTAGCACTCTGGGAATCTGAGACAGGAGGATCTCTTGAACCTAGGAGTTTGGGGTTGCTATGAGCTAGGTAATCTAGCTTGGGCAACAGAGTGAGACTCTGTCTCAAAAGCAAGAAAAAGGTAAAATAAAACCAGGAGATATTTTATTCTTTATATTGTAGTAGGAGTGAGAGACTTCAGCATGGAACCGAGCTCAATTCTAAATACAGAAAAGAGAACTGAGGATTTACAAATAGGCTGGGTGAGGACATTTGTGGACAGCAGTTACTAAAAGGAACTTGATTAAACAAAAGGTTGAGGGGTTCTTGCTTAACTCGGCTCAATAGTATTTTTGCTAAAACTGGACTTGGCAGTCTAAAGACAAGGCTGAATAGAGAAGAGGGCACAAGGAAACTGACTAAAGTTTGGTCAATCAGGGAGTCCTTGTTAACTCTACATGGAGGTTTCTGTAAATAAACAAAGACCAATGAAATGAAAAAGCAAAGGTTATTTATTCTGGGCTTGTGTTTTGTCATTGTTGGGGCTGGGAAAACAGTGCCCCAAAACCCCAAAACAAAGATCTCAGAAGCAAAGTCCTCTAACCTTCCGGGTCCTCCTGCCTCTCAGTCCCATTCTTCCCTGAGGCTAGCCATAGAAATTAGAATCCCTCTTCCACAAAAGCCAGAACCCCTTTTCCCAAAAGCCATCCATGAAACCTGAAATTATTCTATGTAAAAACTGGCCATAAAGTAATTATCTGACCTACTCTATTTGACTGTAAGACCGTTCCAGAAAGGGCACTGCCCCAAATCCAGAAGGAAGGAATTCTTGCTCAGGCCACAGACTACGGACAGGCCTTGGGGAGATTTACCACTCAATCTGTTAGCATTAGATCATACCCTTTTTGTGCAATCATATTTCTACGTGGATACCATGCTTTGTTTAACCTAAGCATGAAAATGAACAATTTCCCCCGCATCTTTGAATTTTCATTCTCTAGGCACCTGTGTATACACATTAAAATAAATGCGTAACTTTTCCATCTTATTAATCAGCCTTGTGGCCATGTTCTTTTTCCTCTGAACCTTAGAAGGGCAAGAGCCTTGCTCCCTACAGCAAAGCCTGGAAGGCAGTCAGAGGGGTGGGAAAGCTTTATAGTGGAAAAAAGAGAAGGCTTCAGGTGTGCTGTTCAGCATAGGGAAGGTGTGGTTAGACTGAGTAGATGTGTCCACCTAACAGGAAGAAGCTGAGGCAAAATTAGTATGAGCAGAAAGTTAGTTTGGGTCAAGCTTGAGGACTGCAACCGGGAGCACAGATCCAACAGGCCCTGAATATACACTCTGATGAGCAACAGAAGTGGGGGGTTTTTTGGTTGTTTTTATTTGCTTGCTTGTTGGAGACAGAGTCTCACTCAGTCACCCCGTGTAGAGTGCTGTGGTATGATAGCTCACAACAACCTTAATCTCTGAGGCTCAAGGATCCTCTTGCCTCCACCTCCTGAATAGCTAGGACTATAGGTGCCTGCCAGTTTTTCTGTTTTCAGCAGAGGCAGGAACCCCCTCTTACGCAGGCTGGTCTTGAACTCCTGAGCTCAAGCAATCCATCTGCCTCCACCTCTAAGGGTCTTAGGATTATAGGCATTAGGCACTGTGCCCGGCCTGCAAGTGGGTTTTTTAAAGGCAAAAAAAGGGACACAGGGAGTTGATTGAAATGAGGCTCTTTGTCAGGAATGCTCAATGGTTTACAGAAATAACATGGATTAGTTTGGGCTCTATGTTGTGAAGCTGTAGGGTATAAATTATAGTGTCAGCTGTGGCATCAGCAGGTTAATCCCTGTCACAATAACAAGCAATTTCCATAGATCCAGGGAAGAGGAGCCTTACTCTCAGTGGGCTTGCTGCCCAATGTACATGGAAGTCTATACTATTGAGGCAAGTGATTAGTATAGGGAACTCAAGTGGCTGGAAGGAACTCAGGTCAAATGGAACAATAGAAATAAAATGGGGTTGCAGATCATTGAAAACAAAACCTGTGGTGGAGCTGTGATCTTATCCATTGTGGACACAACTTGCTTATTGCAGTTTGAGGCAAGTCTTATGGGAGATACCTGCACAGATGGGAGACAAGAGTGACCCCAAATGACTCTGACTTCATTATACCTTCATTACTATAGATAAACCTTGCAGCTTTCCCCTACCACCACCACCACCACCACCCCGCCGTGGATTTTGGAAACCAAGACACATCTGGGTCTGACAAAGTAAAAAACTCCCCTGCTGGACAGATAGGAGATGACATTCTCATTCAACACAAGAATGAAGAAGTCGGAAGAAAAAAAAGGAGAGACCCACCGAGACCCCGGGCCATTCTCCTACCCTCTTTCTGGAGTGTACTATTGCCCATCGGGAGGTGACTTGCTTAATAAATTTCTTTCCTTTTGCTCTAGTGCTTTGGTATTTGGTTTAAATGCTTTGTCTCAGAACACAAAACTGAGTATGATTGCCTGCTGGTAACACTATGGCAATGAATCTGTCCTTTACAAGTTAACAAAGGGGTGCAAGGCATCCTCAAACTACAGCCTGCAGGCCACATGCAGCTCACCTAGGACATTTATCTGGCCCGCTGGGTGTTTTTGCCACTGCTGCCTGTCCTGCTTAGCAGCTGACTTGATCCAGGGCCCGCAGTCTGGCCCTCCAATGGTCTGAGGGACAGTGAACTGGCCCCCTGTTTAAAAAGTTTGAGGACCCCTGGGCTAAACTCTGCAAAGACACAGGCCTAACTAAAAATAATGGTAATAATCAGCCACTGTCCCCCTATTTGCTTCTGAATAATTGCTATGCTGGAGTCAATGGCTGGTGGTCATGATTCTTAACTTTCTCTACCTAAAGGCAGTTTCTGAGCTATATTCCGGACCCTGATTCCAGTGGAATAGCTGACCTAGCTGGACCAGTGGCCCATACTGAGGAACTGATTCAATTGGTCTTGTGACTTCCCACCCAAGAACCAACTCAGCAAAGAAGAAAATTGTATACCCCTATAGTTCTGCCCCATAGCTGACCCAGTTGCCTAGCCTTTTGCCTGCCAAACTGTCTCTAAAAACCTTTTCTCCTATTTTGCTACTGCAACCAGGGCCATGAGTATGCTAGGCTTCAGAAGAAGCTTGCCCCTAATGTCCTCTGCTATGGCAAAAAGAAGGTCTGGTTGGACCCCAATAACACAAATGAAATTGCCAATGCCAATTCCCATCAGCAGATTGGGTAACCAAGCAAAGATGGGCTGAATATCTGCAAGCCCAAGCTGCATGCCAGAAAAACACCTTGGCCTAGTGGAAGGGCAGGCTTATGGGTATAGGTAAACAAAAGGGCACAGCCACTTCGAGAATGTAACCTGGGTGAGAAGAATTAGGATTCTGTGCTGGCTGCTGAGAAGGTACTGTCAATCTAAGACTGATAGCCGCACATATATGGCCTGCACCTGAAGGTGGAGGGGAATGCATTTAAAAACAAGTGGATTCTCATGGAACATCCACAGGCTGAAGGCAGACAAGGCTGGCAAAAAGCTGCGGGCCCAGCAGGCTGAGGCAAGGAAGCAGCAATCACCATCATGAAAGCATCTCCGGGCCAAGAAGGATGACATAATCAAGACTCTGTCTGAAGAGGAAGAGATCAACCGAGAAGTAAAACAGCCCCCTCATCTGTATATTGTGGCCTTCGTGATAAAAGATCAATCATTCAAATAAAGGAAGCCTTTATCTGCTTGGGGGGAAAAAAAAAACTTTCTCCCAAATTTCTGGGGAGATGCATTTAAGAAATCCCTCTGATCTCGGCTCGGCACCTGTGGCTCAAGCGGCTAAGGTGCCAGTCACATACGCCTGAGCTGGTGGGTTCCAATCCAGCCCTGCCGGCCAAACAACAATGATGGCTGCAACCAAAAAATAGCCAGGCATTGTGGCCGGCACCTGTAGTCCCAGCTACTTGGGAGGCTGAGGCAAGAGAATCACTTGAGCCCAGGAGTTGGAGGTTGCTGTGAGCTGTGATGGCACAGCACTCTACCCAGGGTGACAGCTTGAGGCTCTGTCTCAACAAAAAAAAAAAAAAGAAAGAAATTCCTCTGATCTCCTTGCATGGCACTGGTGATATTAAACCTGCTGTCCCAGTATCGCCTTCCTCTTGAGCAGTGGGCAGTGAACCTGGTTGGGTGGTAACAGTGTTGGCTTTTGAAAAAAGAAAAAGCTTTATTGCAAGGTTGACTGCTGGCAAGGAGAGAAGGAATGCAGGAGGAGCTAACACTCAAATCTGTGTCACCACTTGGAGCCTGAAGGTCTACTTTATAGGCAGAGAGTAACAATGAGAGAGACAGGAAAATGGAAGAAGGCGGGATTTGATTAGGTCACATCCCTACTGCAACAACACAGGGAACCCCTTGCTTCTTAATTTGGTTCTTCATTCTGGACACTTACAGCACTTAGGGTCTGCCTGTGGTTGACTTCTTCATTCTGACTCTGCTGTCTCAGGGTCACCCAACTGAAAAACTAGTCATCGTTTTTGTTACTGACAAAGTGAACTAGTTCTGTAATTACAACAATAAGACATAATTGTTTTCTCATTTTCATGTCTCTTTGGGCCTGACAATTTGAAAGGACTTACATTCCTCAGAAAATTCTTTTCTTTTCTAAGTATTAAATAATGAGTGGCAGAAAATAGAGAGTCCCACTCAACTAAAGTTTATCAAGCCAAGATTTTGAGGAAATTTTCTGGAAGAACACCAACCACAGACAAGCTCTGGCTGATTTTCTAAAAGAGATATTGGGAGGCCGGACTTGGTGGCTCATGCCTGTAATCCTAGCCCTCTGGGAGGCTGAGGTCAGACAATTGCTTGAGCTCAGGAGTTTGAGACCAGAATGAGCAAGCGTGAGAACCTATCTCTATTTAAAAAAGGAAAGAAAAGTTAGTTGAGCATTGTGGCAGGCATCTGTCTTCCCAGCTATTTGGGAAGCTGAGGCGAAGAGTTTGATGTTTCTGTGACACCAGGGCAACAGAGGCAGACTCTGTTTCAAAAACAAAACAAAAAAACCAAAAACATATGTTGGCTCTTCAGCAATTAAAAGCATACAGAGAGAAGGAAAAGATGGGAGTTGATGAGGAAAAGTGGTTACACCCTGGGAAATCCATATTTTACAGAAAATAAGGGGAAAGTTAGAAGGGAAAGGGGAGTGAAAGGAGCAACAATTATGTAGGTATCCCTGGGTGGGTGGAATAATGTCTGATCCTGTCTTGTCCCCAGTTCTGTTACCTATAAACCTGTAATTCATTATTAGTGTAGAACAGAATAGTTTTAGGTGCTAAACAGAGGAATAATTTGTATGTTCTTGCTTATGGGAGGTTAGCAAAGAATTTCCTTTATGAATGCTCTGTGAAGTTTGTTCTCCACAGATGCCCAAGGCTTTTGCCTTCTCTTTTTCATAGGGGTAGCCCAGAGACTTTGATTTTCTTTATACATAATTGGCTAAAGATGTTTCTCTTTCTCTGGTTGATCCTAAATTGGAAGCAAGAACAAAAATTAGGGAAGTTATCAATTATTCATCAAGTCCCAGCAGTTTGGGGCTGATTTTTACAGAAGTAATTATGTAGCTTCCTGGAGTGTTGATAGAGAGAGCAATCAGGCTCCCTGCAAGTCTGATTTCTAGCAGGCCAGTGTCCTGGGTTGTAGATAAGCGGTTGGTTTCCAGGGCAGGTTGCTGTGGATTAAAGTTCTTGCCTTAAACACGGCCCGGCCATTGTCCTTTTGTATATCATTCAGTGTCTCTCAAGCTCAAAATTGACAAGTCCCACTCTCTCAGAGCTTTCTATCATCTCTTATAGTCTTTCTTCTTAACTAAAGATCACCAGCTACTATGGTTTAAATGTGTCCCGTCCAAGAGTTATGTTGAAACTTAATCCCCTGTTGAGGGATTAAGAGAATAATTGCCCCCAAATATAGCACTTGTGCATACTTTTGAAAGGTCTTAGAAATAAACCTCAGATTCAAGTTCCCTCTAACCTTTTCTTATTCCTATCACCCTACCAATAACACCCCCCCTCCCGCTAACCCCCCCAACACACACACACACAAAGAGAGACCCTCCTTACCCATAATGTTTCCTCTTAGTAATTTTCCATCCAAGGAACCACCCTGACTTTGCCTCTTGGCTATAAATTCTCACTTTTCCTTTTTGTATTTGATGTTGAGCCAAATCTCTTTTGCCCACTGCAAAACTACTGTACTGGTCCCTATGCCTATTGTGATGATCCTGCAGAAATCTGCTTTGCCATTCTTTTTTTTTTTTGAGACAGAGCCTCAAGCTGTCACCTTGGATAGAGTGCCATTGTGGCATCAGAGCTCACAGCAACCTCCAACTCCTGGGTTCAAGCGATTCTCCTGCCTCCGCCTCCCAAGCAGCTAGGACTACAGGCACCTGGCTATTTTTTGGTTGCAGCCATCATTGTTATTTGGAGACCCCAGGCTGGACTTGAACCTGCCAGCTCAAGTGTATGTGGCCTTAGCCCCTTGAGCCACAGGCGCTTAGCCTGCTTTACCATTCTTTAGCAAGCGCCATTTATATGGGAATTTCGTCTTCAGTACGTTCTTGGTCTCGGTGATTTGAAGAATAAATCCACAGACCACAGATCAATGGTAAGACAGGATTTATTTCCAGAAAAGAATACAAAAACACCAAAGCTCCCGTCAGGGAGAGAGAACCCAAATCGGCAGAGAAAAGCTCTCTATCTGTCTCTCTGTCTCTAGGCTCTTTGTCTAGGGGTATATATAGTCACATGGGGCCCTCTGTAGTTACATTTAAGGTGTCTGGGACCCTCTGTAGTTACATTTAGTATGTCTGGGACCCTCTGGTTACATTTAGTATGTCTGGGACACTTCTGGGACATGAATTAATGGCTACAAGGCCTGGAATGAACCCAGGCCTAGGAAACTTACATGAAATTGACCAGGCCTAGAAAATGGGGGGGTTCCCTGTTCAGCCTAAGGTGCTGGTTGTCTACCCAGCAGTTGTCTGGCCTCTCTGGCTACTGCAGCCTCTTGCAGGGCCCCCCTGCCTACCCTCCAGCCCACTGGTTCCTCTGCTCCCTGCCACTGCATCAGCACTACCAGAACAGAGGCAGCTGGTCTGCCCCCCAGCTCCACAAGCTGTATCACCATGAATACTGTTTTTCTTTACCACCAGCAAGCAGGCAGGGCTGGCATCAGAAGCTTTAAAAATACCCTGACCTCTCTCTTCTCCTATCTTCTGATTATCCATTGGCTGTACCTACCTGGAAACCAGAGGTCAAGGAAGCCCAGGAAAATCTAGAAGTGCTGGTGTCCTAGGCCTACAAATCAGAAGATCAGGAGAGAAATAGAAAGAGGGAATCTTTTTTTTTTTTTTTTTTGAGACAGAGTCTCAAGCTGTCGCCCTGGGTAGTGTCGTGCTTTGTTGCAGGAAGACAAGGCCCATTGGAGAGAAAGAGCACCCCAACACCATGTTTATAAGAGGAAGGGCTTTATTCATCAGCTGGGAGCTTACAGCATAGATTTCCAAATGGCCACGCTCACCGACTGGCTTGGTCTTTCTCCTTTTATTGACAGTCAAAAAGTTCCACCCCACAGGTACCCTTCCCATTGGCCAGTTTGAATCAAGTGGGAGATGCTAGTCCACCCCCTACAGAATACAGGATTTTACAGAACTTGGAAATTTCCAGGTTCCAGCAAGTTAAGTCTACAAATTCCCAAGAGCTGAGTCACCATGGAGAAGACCCTGCAGGTGTATCCTTGTGGTCTTCCTGAGAAGACCTGTTCTCCCAGACCTCACCCTTCTCGGGTATCCTCTCTCAGCATCACAGCTCACAGCAACCTCAAACTCTTGAGCTTAAATGATCCTCTTGCCTGAGCCTCCTAAGCAGTTGGGACTACAGGTGCCTGCCACAACGCCCAGCTATTTTTGTTGTTGTTGTTGTTGTTGTTGTTATAGTTGTCATTGTTATTGGCGGGCCTGGACTAGATTCGAACCCACTAGCTCCAGTGTATGTGGCTGGTGCCCTAGCTGCTTGAACTACAGGCACCAAACCAGAAAGAGGGAATCTTGAGGAACAGAGAATATCCACCATAAATATAATGTGAATGAGGGAATTTCCTAAAATGGACAACTTGTACTGTGTGGAACATGTGCAAAAAGAAGTGTTAAACATAAATTTCAGGTAAAAGAAAATGATGATTCACATATACTTATAACAGTGAACATGAATCAAAAAATTTACTCAGATGAGAGAAGGTACCAGATTGGTGCTAAAATCTGTTCAAAATAAGAGTTCAAATAGCCCAAATTCATATAGAGCAAAGCAACATACAGATGAATTGCAAATGAAAACTGCACTAATCCTCAAAAGGGAGGTAATTACAGTTAATAATAGAAAGAAAAGCTTATCTATCAGTAACCTACAGCAAAGAATTGCTAAATAGCTCAAAGTCAGTGAACTGGGCTAGAATCTGATAAGCTGGAAAGATATGCTGTAGGAGAAGCAGAAACACAATATTTATTTTCCACAGAAGAAAATGTCTTTAAAAATTGTATAATAGTCACAGAGACAGCAAAAACAAAGCAAGAACCAGTCACAAGAAAGGAACGCTCAGAGAAAAATGTTAGAAATTACAGTACAAAAAAAAGTAAGACCAAAATTGAAGGATCACATCAAGAATACTTCCTAGAAACCAAAATAAAGTAAAAACGAAACTGTCTATATTGAAACAGAGCCATAAGGTATGAATAGCAATCAAAATCCCATAGTTATAAAAGGACAGATATAGCTAACTGTTAAGCAGCTGTTGTTCCTTAATTTCCTTACTGTGTAACTGCTTAAGGACACTATCCTACCTGACCAGTGCAAGATAACATTGCTACTGTAAAGCCTTAAGACTGGTTTTGCAGTATTTTTTAGACAATGCAAAAAGGGGGTACCCAAGGGAACCGATTCAACATCCTTAAGATATCAACCTCAAGGAAATCTGCCATTTGAGTTCATCCCCTGCGCATAAACAGATCCAACTGCCTAGCCCTTTGTCCGTTAAACTGTCTTTTAAAAATCGTTTCTCCCAAATTATCAGGGGGAGATGGATTTGAGAAATTACTCCCATCACCTTACATGGCACCTTGGGAAATAAAACTGTTTCCATGGCACCACCTGCAGCCTCAGTATATTGGCCTCCCCTGGGCAGAGGGCAAGGTACCTGGTTGGGCTATAACAACAACAAAAAAACAGAATTCAGGAAAGTAGATCAGTCTAAGAGATCCAAATGCAAATAACATGCACTATAGAATGAGGACAGATAAAATTAGCACAATAACTTGCCCAGGGTTATAGGCGAGTTGCCTATATGCCTCTGGCCAAAGATACTGATTGAGAGAGGGCAGTGAAAAGACTTTGTGCAGGCACACTTGTGAGAAACTGAGGCAGAATCCTATGTGGCCAGGTTAGTTGCAGGCCTAACATGACCAAGGCTTTGGCTGGAAAAGCATTTCCAGACTGCATTAAGGAATTAAGGTTGACTTTATAAGGCCAATGAAAAAGCCCTTTGGAAAACTGGCCAGATAGCCATCAGTAACCTTTCCTGATCTATAGTAAGTGACGAAGGTAGCTTGCTGACAGGTCAGGGAATGGAGTAACTTTTCCTGATCTGTGGTGTGTGATGAAGGTCACTTGCTGATGGGTCCTGGAATGGTAATGTCCTAGGGGACCTCAAGAGAAGAGGAATTTACCCAATGCATATAGGTATCTAATGGCACAGATGAAACCTGGGCTCATGAAAGGCTTTTGAGAAGTCCAGCCTGA
>CAUYQV010067138.1:0-12844 GCA_963574575.1 Galagoides demidoff
CCACAGGCGCCCGTCACAACGCCTGGCCATTTTTTGGTTGCAGCCATCGTTGTTTGGCGGGCCCGGGCTGGGGATTCGAACCCGCCACCTTAGGTGTATGTGGCTGGCGCCTTAGCCGATTGAGCCACAGGCGCCGAGCCAGTCCCAGCAACTTCTGCTTGAGCCCAAGAGTTGGAGGATGCTGTGAGCTATGATGCCATATCACCCTACCCAGGGTGACAAAATGAGATGCTGTCTCAAAAAAAAAAAAAAAAGTCCTTATCTGATGGATATTAAGCAAGTATTTTCTCCCATTCTGTGCTGTCTATTCACTTGCTTCCTTTGCTTGTGATTTTGGGGTATTACACAAGGAGTCCTTGCCCAGGCCAATGTTCCAAAGCATTTCCCCAATTTTTTTTTCACTAGTCTCATGTCTTAAATTTTTAAGTCTTTCATCCATTTTGATTTTTGTATTTATGGCAAGAGATAAAGGTCTAGTTTGATTCTGCATATGGATATCTGGTTTCCCCAGCACCTTTTATTGAAGAGACTGTCTTTCCCCAATATATATGTCCTTGGCCACTTTGGCAAAGTTCACTGTAGATGTGTGGATTTATTTCTGGGTTCTCTATGTGTCTGTTTTCATGCCATGCTGTTTGGTTACTACAGCTGTATAGTATAATAATTTGAAATTGAGTAATTTGATTCCTCTAGTTTTGTTCTTTTTGCTCAGGATGGCATTGACTATTCTGGGTCTTTTGTGGTTCCACATACATTTTAGGATTATTTTTTAGATTTCTGTTTTTTGTTTTTTTTTTGAGACAGTCTCACTATGTCACCCTTGGTAGAGTGCCGTAGTGTCACAGATCACAGTAACCTCAAACTTTTGGGCTTAAGCGATTCTCTTGCCTCAGCCTCCCAAGTAGCTGGGACTATAGGCGCTCGCCACAAGGCCTGGCTTTTTTTTGTTGTTGTTGCAGTTGTTTAGCTGGCCCTGGCCGGGTTCAAACCCACCACCTTTGGTGTATGTGGCTGGCGCCACAACCACTGTACTACGGGCACCAAGCCAACTCTATTGTTGATATTTTGATGGGGATTGCATTGAATCTGTAGGTTGCTTCAGGTACCATGGATATTTTAACATTGATTCTTCCAGTCCATGAGCATGGCTATCTTTCCATTCTTTTTGTATCCTTTTTTGGATCATTATCCCTTAGATAATCTGATGACACTAAAGAGTATATCTTCAGAATAATGCACCATTACTTGTTCATGCACTATTTTACACATAACTTCAAAGGGTTACAGAATCCAGATTAAGTTTGTTCTGGAAGGATTATCACACAAACTCAGATTTATTTATTTTTGAGGGGTTCATCTGCTTTCCTGCCTCCCTTCTCTAATATAGCTTCAAAAACTCAGAAGATTATTTAAAAAAAAGTCTCGGGGAAAAGTTATTAACTGAACTTCCCCCAAACTTCCTGGGCAGCATGCAGAAAACTAATTATCAACTCCAAGTAGTATTCCCACAAACCCCTAGCTGCTGGGGGGAGATATACCAATCATTGGCTCTAAGCACCATCTACCCTTGTAGTATCAACCATTGGTTGCTGAAACCACTTATAACTACAAAGCAGTTTTCTGTATACCTCTTCTTGAGTTTGGATGCATTTTGGTCAGCATTTATACTGAGACTCCATGTAATCCTTCACCTTGCATTCTCCCTTCTCCACCGCAAGCACAAAACCTTGTTCATGGTATTAATCACTCCACAGTTGCCACTAATCACAGCAAAGTTGTCTATGGGGGAGGGGGAAGGAACATTTAAATCAATTAATTTCAGCAGCAGCTTTATTGCAACAAAGAACCTGTAATAAAATGCAACAAAACTAATGTTTCACTTTACATGATTAAAAGCCATGTAGCCGAAAATGAGAAGACCAAAACTTACTGGAGACATGCAATTCTTTTTATACAAGTCAATGCTTAAAATAGCAGGCACTTTATGTTCTAAAATTAAAGACCTGAATCCCAATTTTGTTGAATACAACATAAGTTTGTATTTGGATTATTTAAAAACAAATATACACATACTATTTTTTCTTTCTCTGTGAAGGACTTGTGAAATGATTACCTACAGCTCAGCATCTTGCACTAACATCTGATTTAGGCTAGATGATGATGGAGGGCTTGGTGGGGTTGCAAAGGTGGGAGTCAGGAAGTTTCCTTATTTCTTTATATCTTCTGGGAATGAATACTCACCTTACATATTTTACTTTAGATATGGCCATGTCTCTCCATACATCAAATAGCTGTAAGATGGGCTCCCAGGCTTAAGCAAGCACTCTATTCTATATCCCAGTCCTCAAATGCCCCATATCAAGGAAGACGCATTTAGTGCAAGATTTTAATTAACTTCAGAATGTCATATACTAATTAGAAGTACAGCTTTATTAAAAAGCATGCTTAGCATTTACTCTAGAATGGAAAAACCAACCATTTATGTGGTTACCTTTAAAATGTTTAATAGGAATATATTAATAAATACTTCTTTAAAAATTTACTTTTTCTATATATCATTTTATTACTATGAGTCAGGATATCTGAATGGAGTCTAGTACCATGAATATTAACTGACTGGGTGGCCATGGGTATATTTCCTCCTGTCTCTAGTATGCAGGTTGCTTTTCTAACAAATTATAACCTTAGATTAGATTATGTCAAATAGTTATTCCAGCTTGAAAAATGTATGACCCTAATAATAATGAGAGATCTTATAGGAATCATTCCACCTAAAGAGAATGATAGTATAGAGAGGTAGGATATACCTTCTATAAGAAATAAGGTAGTAAAAATGTAAGCATCAATATGTGTATCTCATTCTTTTAAAAGGTAATGCAGGTCAGGTGTGGTAGTTCACACCTGTAATCCCAGCACTTAGGGAGGCCAAGGCAGGAGGATCACTTGAGCCCAGGAAGGAGTTCAAAACTAGCCTGGGCAACATAGCAAAATTCAGTTTCTACAAAAAATTAAAAAATTAGCTGGAGTGTGGTGCATGCTTGTAGTCCTAGCTACTTGGAAGGCTGAGGCAGGAAGATCACTTAAGCCCAGAAGTTTGATGCTGCAGTGAGCTATGACTGTGCCACTGTATTTTAGCCTCGGTGACAGAGTGAGACCCTGTCTCTTTAATAAAAAAAGGTAACACATGCATTGTGACTTCATCTTCTTGTGTGAAACTTTGAGAAAGACCCAGAAATGACATAGAGGGAAAAACCTTCATTCCAAAATGAATCTTCCAGACAAAGAGGACACAAACAATATCTTCTGCTGCTTTCAGAGAAGGGGCTAATAGTTATTGTTTTAGGTTCTTCTTAAAGTCCAGTATAAAATTCACCTATTACTTCACTAATCCAACTACAGTCTCTATAGAAGAGTTTCTTTCTTTTTCTTTTTAAGAGCCAGAGTCTCACATAGAAGAGTTTCTTAAAGTCATCCACAGATAACTCATTTTAGAATCACCTAGAAGGCGTTAGAAATGCAAATTCCTGGTCTGCACTCAAATCAATGGAATCTAAATTTCTAAGAGTGAGATTCAAGACTTTCTATTTCCTTTAGTGAGTATCCCAGATGAATTTCAGATTCTGAGTTCTACTGTTCTACAATGCTCAAGTAATGATAATATGCCTCTTGATGGTTATTCAAGTATACCCATTTATCAAGCCTACAAAAACCTACTATGTTGTTGCACTTAGTGCTTTTTGGCTCTCACCAAACGCTGCTTCTTTTATATATTCTTGCGTTTTTTTTTTTTTTTTTTACCCATAGCCATGGTACAAACAGCTTTACTTAGTAACTGCCTCAATTAACTGTGATCATGTTCCACACTGGCAGCAAAAACAAAATTCAGTCAAGCCATCTTCTGCAATTTAGTCAGGTATTTTCCCCCCTAAAGAAGTAGAACAGCAGTTAAGTGACTGGGAGTGATAAGGCAGCACCCTTTGTGATAGGAGGAAAGGCGGCAAGATGCAAAAGGAAAACACTTCTGAGTTCAAAAGTACATGAGGTTTTCTAAGTTTGTTTTGGTAAAATAAGAGATGCCATTTTGAAGAAGCAGCCTTAATGAGTAAAATATTTCAAAGAGTAGCTGTCCAAAAGCTACCATTTCTACTTCACATATAAGGACAGATTCTTTGAGGCCAATGAGTCCTCCCTCCAACCCTCAAAAAACCCTCAACAGTCAGATATATACTTAAGTCAAGGGGGAAAATACTTTCTTGGGGAAGAAAAGTTACCCAAATCAATTTAATTTAACAATGGAAAATATAAACAAATCTTGGCATGGGAGAATATAAACATGGAAATCAATACATACACAGACAATAAGAAAACTGTGGTATCTATTATACAGTATAAATACACACAGCAAAAACCTAATCTCCTTCCCAAGGACAGAACCACTAGGTCACCCTGCCATTTCTGGGGTTTTCCCACCTCCTACCTGGCCCTAAATAATGAAATACACCTCTCATGCATAGTCATTATCCTTACTAACAGAGGCCATGCTCTCTATTGGAGAAATCCACTCTCTCTGTAGTGATGACAAAGAGAGAGAGCAATTCTTCTTGGAGTGTTGTTTAAGAGTATTGGTAACAACAACTTTCTCAACACTGAAACTTGGGATAAAAAGGGTCAAATTCATAGATGCTGTCTCAGCCAGTTGGTGCCAATGCGACCCATCCAGCATCCCAAGACTCCTGGCCAATGCAATTCCCAAAGGCACCTGAAAGCCTGTGAACTCTTTTCATAGCCAAATGCTAGACTTACCCAAGAAAATGTCATGGCCACTCAAGAAAACTGTTTATTGGTTTTAGCCACTGAAAAAGAGCCATAGCTTGCTGGGGATTAGCTTATGACAAAGAGGTTGTCTGTAAACCTTTTTATTTTAAGCTCACAGCTATCTAAATTATATTCAAATAATTTAAAAAGGGCAAGCTTAAATTTCCAAGGTTTCTAAAAGTAAAATAAAAATAACAAAAAAATTAAAATTATAAAAGTAACTCTAATGAACTTTTCCTCCCCTGAATAATGTGTCTGCAACTGTGATGGCAAGAGAGCTATTACTTAATTCTGGTTTTCTTGACATTTTATGAGTTTAAATTTCATTTCCCAAGCATTTTCATGAGTATTTCTATTAAAACTACTTAACTACTTCTGCTTAATTCTTAAGCAGACCCTACCACCTCCTCTCCCTGTCATTCCCCACCCCCTGGTCTCCCCAACCCCACCGAGATTCTGGGACTTCAACCTCCCTAAAACTCCAGAACATTTTAATAAGGAAATATAAAATGAAAACTGGCACCACTAAAACTTTCTGAAGAATACAAGTGAATGTGTACTTTTTCTTTTTCCTAAAGGAAAAAAAGAAACTTGCCTGCAAATATTTAAGCTCTAATCAAAATTTTCTGCCTTTAATTATCAATATCATAAGACTAATTAAATTCATGCTACGTATACAGTTACTTGCCTTTATGCATAAGGAAAAACCCACTCTGTCATATCATCAAAAGAAAATGAGAATTATTTATACTAAATACAGTTTAAATTGGCTAAAAATGGTCAGAGCCAAAATAAGTGTCTTTAGGAGGCCACTAAGTTATCCTTGAAAAATCATTAATGACTGGTTAAGTTAGGTTTAATAGTGATTAGTTCATAACATGCTGGATACACCCCAAGCAATAAAGTATAAGCTATTCAATTACATTTAAGTGCTATCAAATCTGAAACTAGTCAGAGATTCTGGAATTGAACCAAACCAATCACTAATATCATCGTATTTTAACAAACTCAAAGTAATACTGTAAAAATACACTAATAAAATCCATGAGGTTTATAATGCTATTAAAAGTGAAAACAGGGTATTTTGGATACATGGTGCAAATGTCTAATTTTTTTCAGTAATTCTCATGGTATTTCTGGGTCCTTTAGAAATATTTATCATTCAATTTTGTGTATGTATGGTTAAGGTATTAGATTATGATCCATAAATTGTAGATGCCTGTATGGCACCAAATTTACTTTCAGGAGTAGATGTTTGGCAGGTATCAAAATGTGATGATCAATTCTGTGTTTTCTACTGATTAAACCTCCTCATTTGGTTAAACAGCCAGTGTATACCACAGTTCTACACAGGTCGCAATTATATCACTTTCAGAGCAGCAATACGCGATCCAAGGTTTTCCTGAAGATAGTGCAAAAGATGCAGTTCATAATGCTCTCCAGATTCAGGAACTCTTATGCTGTGTCTCTCCTGAGGATAGATCTTAACAACAACAACAAAAAATACACAAAAATAAGAATGTAGTATCTTTTTTTTACAATTTTCCAGAAATTTTTATCAGGACTAATAATATGAAGAACAACCTTCACAAAGATATTATATAATACATTCTATCTAAAGACTCCTTTTCTCTCCTTGTAATTTCTTATATATATAGTCTTAATGAAAGACTTATCTGTAGGCCAACAGTTCATTCCTTAAGTGTGTCTGCAGACTTTGAGAGGTCCTCAGAGACCCTTTCAAGGGACACCCAGGTCAAAACTACTTTCAGGGCTTGGCGCCTGTGGCTCAATTGGCTAAGGCGCCAGCCACGTACACCTAAGGTGGCAGGTTTGAATCCCCAGCCCGGGCCTGCCAAAACAACAATGATGGCTGAAACCAAAAAAAAAAATAGCCAGGCGTTGTGGCGGGCGCCTGTGGTCCCAGCTACTTGGGAGGCGGAGGCAGGAGACTCGCTTGAGCTCAGGAGTTGGAGGTTGCTATGAGCTGTGATGCCATGGCACTCTACCCAGGGAGACAGCTTGAGGCTCCGTCGCAAAAAAAAAAACAAAAAAAAAAAACTGCTTTCAGAACAATACTAAGACATATCTGTCTTCATTCACTGTGTTGGGATCTGCATTAATGATGCAAAAGCAATGATGAGTAAAACTGCTAGTGCCTTAGCATTAATCAAGGCAGTCATTAAAATGTACTACATGTCACAGTGTTTGTCAACACCACACATTTGCTGAAGAAAAATGTCAGTTTCACTAAAGTAGCAGAAAAAATTAGAATTTTACTAAATTGCAACCCCTGAGTAAAAGTCTTTTTAATATTCTGTGGTAATGAAATGAGAAGTATGCATAAAGTGTTTGTGCTACAGAAATCTCAAGGAAAAGTACTTGTGCAACCCAGTTTTAAGTTCAACTGATACTTGTTAAACGTAATTCCACTTTTAACTTTAAAGAATGACTGAGAACAATGGTTATTTAGGCTTGAGTATTGGGTAAGCATTATCTCAAAAATGAATTGAAGTGAGCTGGTCATTTCAAGGACAACACTGACAGTATTTGTTGCCAGTGACAAAAGTTGAGCTTTTGAGTGGAAATTAAAATTTTGGAAAACTTGCCTCTACCATTACTAGCTCACGAATGCCCCAACACTTAAGACACTTTTCTGGTGAAATCAGTGGTAACATTACTATATGTGATTTTTTAAAAATTGTATAATAAAATGAATCAACATTTAAAAGACTGGTATAACACAATGAACCAATCAATGCATGGATAAAAAACATTCATATGAAATACTAGATTCAATAGATTTAAATGTGATAGCATATGAAAATTTATAGATATGGCTTCAGATTCCACACTAAAACCAAGCTTTAAACCAGGTACAAGGGTGCACACCTGTAGTTCCAGCTACTCAGGAGGGTGAAGTGGCAGAATGGTCTGAGCTTAGGAGTTCAAGCCCAGCCTGGGCAACATAGCAAGACTGTCCCTTTAAAAAAGACACACACAGCTGGGTGCCACCATACCGGCCTATAATCCCAACACTCTGGGAGGCTGACATGGGTGGATTGCTTGAGCTCAGGAGTTCCAGACCAGCCCAAGCAAAAGAGAGACCTTGTCCCTAAAAATAGCTGGGCATTGTGTCAGTCACCCATAGTCCCAGCTACTTGGAAGGCTGTGGCAAGAGCATAGCTTGAGCCCAAGAGTTTGAGATTGCTATGAGCTATGACACCATGGCACTCTACCCAGGGTGACAAAGTAAGACTGTCTGAAAACACACACACACACAATTAAAAAAGAAAAATCTTCACAAAACCCCACCTTTTAAGAAAATAACACTTGGTCATTTTTGGTATAGTATCAAAGAACAGCCACAATTATCTTAAAAGGCTAAAATACCCCTACTTCTTAGTTCCTTCTTACAGCCTACTCTGTGAGGCTGAATTCATCTTCATGTACTTTAGCTTTGGCTAATTTTGGGTGTACCTGGCTGGCGCCTTAGCCGATTGAGCCACAGGCGCCGAGCTAGCTTTGGCTAATTTTGATAATATATCACAACAGATTGAATGTAGAAGGAGATAAAAATTCAAGTGTTTTATTAAGTCAGACATTAAACGGATTTGCAAAAATATATAATAATGCTGTTTTTTCTCAGTAAATTACATTTTGTTTTGGAATACAGCAGAACCTTACTATACTGACAGAAATATGCAGTGCATGTCAGTCTGTGGTCAGCTTAAGGAGGTGGTCAATGTAGGGAGATGGTCCCACAGAACCTCACAATGGAGGTTCTACTGTATTTTTTCCCATAAAAATGTAATTTGTATTAACATGTAATAGCTTGCCACTTCCTACTGCACGCCCCCTCCATTGCACAGGTTCTATTGTCCCTCTTCTATTTTCCCTCTTTGCTTATCATGCTTATTAATCTTTCTCCCTGTCAATAAACTCTATCCTGCCACTTTAAGATCTTATATGAGAAATAGATATAACACATATAAAGAAAGCTCTTTCAGACCAAAAAACTAGAAAATTGCTGCTAGAAATAAATATCTCATAGTTTTAATTGAAATATAAAAAAGAAAAAAGCAATATTTTTCATTTCTTGTGAGCACGTAATCTGTTTAAGGAGTAAAATGGAAGAACAGTTTCTCTTAGAACCATTTTTTGAGTAATGGAGCGATGGAGGAGGGCAATTTGCTGGTCTTTACTCCCATGTCAATGCAAAACAAGAAATTTTTTTTTTTTTTGAGACAGAGCCTCAAGCTATCCCCCTGGGTAGAGTGCCATGCCATCACAGCTCATAGCAACCTCCAACTCCTAGGCTCAAGCCAGTCTCCTGCCTCCGCCTCACAAGTAGCTGGGACCACAGGCACCCGCCACAACGCCCAGCCATTTTTTGGTTGCAGCCATCATTGTTGTTTGGCGGGCCGGGCTGGGGATTCGAACCCGCTACCTTAGGTGTATGTGGCTGGCGCCTTAGCCGATTGAGCCACAGGCACCGAGCCAAAACAAGAAATTTTAAAGTCCACGTAAGCCAGTCCTAAAAATCCCTTTGTAACAATGAAATCAGGTAGCATTTCCTCACTCTTCAAAGGGGTAAAAAGCAAAGGAGAATACAGAATGGATTCCCTGTTGTCTTTTCAATGCTTGCAAACTAAAAGCAGGTACAGATACACAAGTTAGTTATCAGCCTGACTTTAACAGAATCTCAATTTTTATCCAACTCTAGGCACCAGTAACTCTATTAATTTAGTTCTCTTAAGCACAGGGTAGTCACAGTTGAGAATATCACCTTACTCCATAGTTATTAGATGTCCAAGTAATCAATAACTGCATTTAATTAGAAGTAGAATAACTCACCTGTAAATCATATGGCTTTCCAGCCCTCACTAAAAAACTCAGTAATATACTGGTATGTGCAAAATGAACATTCTCATCCAAGAATCCATGTAAGAGAAGTAAACGATTTGGTCTGAAAAAATGCAAATATTAGGGGATGAGGCAAAATAGCAGAGTACCTGGGGAACCATATAACTCCTTAAAATAATCACATGAAACTATATTAACTTCCTTATACTGTAATGTTAGAATATATAGTATTTGCAATATTTAAATTTGCAATATAGTAACCAGATGCCAAATGTAACAAAAAATTTAAAGGATCATGTATTTATTAAAATATTAGAACACATCAATAATTACAGCATGTCCCTATTTGTAAAATATATTTAAAGAGACATACGATTTATTCCACCTTAAAATAGTCATGCACTTCTTTCAGCATAAGCAACTGCTTACAACTTGTAAAAAACCCAAATTGTATGAATTAGCCTGTAATTCAACTTCAAGAAATAGCCATGCCATTCTAGTATTCTATAAAACATAGTCTTAGTCTTTTAGTATTTGAATTTTCATTATGACTAAAGACAATTTTAAAAAATACAATTTAAAACACAATAACTAAGAAAATGCATGAAGGCTATGTTAACCAGTTTGGTGAAAGTATTTCAAATTGCATATAAAACCAGCACACTGTACCCAATGATTGCATTAATGTACACAGCTATAATTTAATAATAAAAAAAGAAAAAATATATAGTTTAAAATTTATAATCTTAATATTAAAGCTTGAACTTACTCAGAAGGGAACTTTTCTGCCTGCATGGCCACAGATCCTAAGTAATATCCTTGTTCATTCTGGTCAGGGTGACCCATATAACGTTCCGTGTATCCTGTATCATAAAAGATCCACAGAGTGACTGGGGCCCCAGCAATAGCAACCTGCATAAGAAAACATTCATTGGCAGTCAAGTGCTGTCCAGAAAAAAAGAGCAGCTAGCAACAAGAACTTACAACTGCAAATTTGCAGGCTAAAATTATCCTTAGGCTTTAGCCCCACTACTAGGGCACACATGGTCTCAAGAAAATCAAAGAGTGCCAAGGTCAAGAATTTGATACTCTGTGAGTCAGTTAAGTTTCATGTTCAGCAGGCATGCCACCTATCAAACCTTTAACCTGGGCTAGCTGAAAAACAAACATGGGTCCCTTTGTTAAAAGAGGAGAGTGAACCAGAGCACATGGATGCCTCAGTGTAAACTCATTCCTGCAACTGGGAAGAAAATATGTGACAACTGTCAGTTTTATATAGGAAAGGCAGCCATTTTTCCTTTTTCTTTTTTGAGACAGAGTCTCACTATGTCACTCTCCATAGAATGCTGTGGTGTTACAGTTCATAGAAACCTCAAACTCTCAACCTTAAGTGATTTTCTTGCCTCAGCCTCCCAAGTAGCTGGGACCACAGGCGCCCACCACAACGCCCGGCTATTTATTTATTTTTTGTTTTTTTGTTGCAGTTGTCATTGTTGTTCAGCTGGCTCAGGCTGGGTTCAAACCCACCAGCCCTGCTGCATGTGGCCAGTGCTATAACCACTATGCTACAGGCACTGAGCTCCATTTTTCTTTTTAAGCCTGTTGGCAGTACAGAATTTAAAACAAGTGAGTACAGGCCTAGTGGCTCTGAGTGTAATCCTAGCCCTCTAGGAGGCTGAAGTGGGAAGACTGCCTGAGGCCAGGAGTTCAAGACCAGCCTGGGCACCAGTAAGAAAAACTCTACTAAAAATAGAAAAGTTAGCTGGATGTGGTGGCACATGCCTATAGTCCCAACTACTTAGGAGGCCGAGGCAGGAGATTTTGCTTGAGCCCCAGATTTTGAAGTTGCAGTGAGCTATGATGTTGCCACTGCACTGTAGCCTGGGGGACAGAACGAGACTCTGTCTGAAAATAATCCAAAAAAACCAACAAAAGTCCTAAACAATGAATTAAATGTATTTGAAAGGCTGAGCGCAGTGGCTTACACCTGTAATCTTAGTACTCTAGGAGGCTGAGGTAGATGGATTGCCTAAGCTCAGGAGTTTGACATTAGCCTATCGCTCAGTTTAAGAGTTTGAGGTTGTTGTGAACTATGATGCCACAGCACTCTACTGAGGGCAACAACAAAGTGAAACTCTCTCTCAAAAAAAGAAAAAAATATATACACACAGACACACACATACATATTTAAGTACTAAAAACTTAGCTGGGCACAGTGGCTCATGCCTGTAATCCTAACAATTTAGGAGGCCGAGACAGAAGGCTCTCTTGAGGGCAAAAGTTCAAGACCAGCCTGAGCTACATAGTGAGACCGCATCTCTACACGAAATTTAAAAATTAGTCAGGTTATAGTCGTGTACACTTATAGTACCAGCTACTTGGGAGGCTGAGACAGAAGGATTGCTCGAGTCTGAGTTTGAGGTTGCAGTAAGCTATGATGATATCTCACCAAAGTCCATCCAGGGAAAGAAGCAAGACCTTGTTTCAACTCCAAAAAACAAAAAAGAAACACCAAACTCGCCTCATTTTAAGGTTTCTAAACACAGGTTCATATCTAAATATTCTAATTACTTTCTTGGTAACCATAAGGCTGGCCAAATTCAGAATTAATTTGTGGTTATCACAAAGATTACCTGAATATTTGTGCAAGAATGAAAACCCTGTTGTTTATATTCTAAAAAATTAAAATAACTTCAACTATAAAATGTTACTGAAACATCAAAAAATACTTGCAATTCCTACTCTCTTAAAAATTATCATCTTTGGCTCGGCGCCTGTGGCTCAATCGGCTAAGGCGCCAGCCACGTACACCTAAGGTGGTGGGTTCGAATCCCCAGCCCGTGCCCGCCAAACAACAATGATGGCTGCAACCAAAAAATGGCCGGGCGTTGTGGTGTGTGCCTGTGGTCCCAGCTACTTGGGAGGCGGAGGCAGGAGACTGGCTTGAGCCCAGGAGTTGGAGGTTGCTATGAGCTGTGATGCCATGGTACTCTGCCTAGGGGGATAGCTTGAGGCTCTGTCTCAAAAAAAAAAAAAAAAATCATCTTCATGTTATTTTCTTTCAGTATATGTTTCTAAGAGTTATTTTTGTTTGTTTGTTTGTTTGTTTGTTTTCTGAGACAGAGTCTCATTATGTCACCCTCACAGCTCACAGCAACCTCAA
>CAUYQV010067139.1:0-21228 GCA_963574575.1 Galagoides demidoff
GCCTGTAGTCCCAGCTACTTGGGAGGCGGAGGCAGGAGACTGGCTTGAGCCCAGGAGTTGGAGGTTGCTATGAGCTGTGATGCCATGGCACTCTACCCAGGGGGATAGCTTGAGGCTCCGTCTCAAAAAAAAAAAAAAAAAAGAATAGAAAAAATATACAATGTACTCAATACTAATATGAAACCAATATATAAATACTTACACTCTAATATGAATAATAGAACACAAATATAGTCTAGCAGAGGAGGGTTAGGGGGAGGAGGGAGGGCGATTGGTGGGAGGAGAGAAGGCATTTGGTGAGAACTCACCTAACGTGCACAAGGTGAGGGTGTTCAGCACAGTCCCTCTAGGTGAGGGGCTCTCTACAACCTGAACTTTACCTTGGAAGTGAGAACAATGTAACCCCCAAATTTATACCTTCATATTGATTTTAAATAAAAAATTAAAAAGTAAGATATTTGGAGAATGAATAACAAAGTATGATCCAACTATATGCTGTCTCCAGTGGACTCAGTTTAGATCCAAATACACAAATAGGTTGAAAGTTAAAGGATAGAAAAGATACTGCACACAAACAGCAACCAAAGAGAAACAAGGTGGCTGTACTAATTTAAAGTCAAAAATTGTTCCAAGAGTCAAAGAAGGACATTATATATCAATAAAAGGGTGAATTTATCAAGAAAAGGTAACTAACAATCACAAACATCTAACAACAGAGTTTCAAAGTAAGTAAAAACTTGACAGAATTGAAGACAGGAACAATTAGATAGTTATAACTGAAGAATTCAGTACCACATTTCCCCTAATACATATAATAGCCAGAAAGGGTATCAGCAAAAACATAGAGAAATGGAAAAATACTATCAACCAACTACACCTAAGAGACACATAAAGAACCAGCCACACAAGAACAGCAAAATATAAATTCTTTTCAATTGCACATGAATTATTCTCCAGAAGAGACCATATGTTAGGCAACATAGCAAGTCTCGGTAAATTTTAAGATTGAAATCACACAAACTATCATCTGTGACCAAAATGAAAAGAAACTAGAAATTAAGAACAGAGAGAAAACTGAAAAATTCAAGCATATGGAAATTAAACAAAACTCCCTTAAACAACCAATAGATCTAAGAATAAGTCATAGGAAAAATCAGAAAATATTTTGAGAGGAATAAAAGAAAAAACATAACTTACCAAAACTTAAAGTATGCCGTGAATATGGTGTTGCAGGGAAATTTATAGTTGTAAATGCCCACTTTAAAAGGGAAGAATCTGAAATCAATAACTTTACATGAGATCTTAAGAAACCAAAAAAGGTAGAACAAACCAATCTTAACTCTCAAAGAAAGGAAGTAATAAAAATTAGAGTTAAAACAAATAAAATTTAAAAAGTTGAAAAACAATAAATAAAACAATAAAACCAAATGTTGATCCTCTGAAAATATCAACAAATCTGACAAACATTTAGCTAGACAAAGAAGAAAAAAGAAGATTCAAATTACTAAAATCAGAAATGAAGATGGTAATATTAATTAGCAATCTTTCAGACATTTTTAAAAAAAATTGTAAGAAAATACTATGAATAATTTTCCCCCAACAAATTAGATAACCTATATGAAGTGGACACATTGCAAAAAAAAAAAAAAAACAACCCTAGAACTGACTCAAGAAGAAATATTAAATAAGAATAGAGGGTGTGCCAAATAAAGATGTTGCATTAATTATAAACCTCAGCAACAACAAGAACAAAAAAAAAAAGTACATTATTGGTAAATTATGCCAAACAATTAAAAAAAGAATTAGCACCAATCCTTCTCAACTCTTCCAACAAATAGAAGGAGGAACACTTCCTAACTCATTCTGACATTCTCAGTCCAGCATTATCCTCACACCAAAACCAGACAAAGACATCACAAGAAAACCAAGGACCAATATTAACTAAGAATATAGATGCAAGCACTCTTCAAGAAAATACTAGCAAAGCAAAACCAAAAATATAATAAAAATATTATACACCGTGACCAAGTGTGATTTATTATGGGAAGGCAAGGTGTTTCAAACCATCAAATTCAATCAGTGTGATAACATCACATCGAGAGAATGAAGAGAGAAAAGAAAAAGAAAAATAATGATCAGATTAATTGATATGAGAAGGAATCGACTAAACTTAACACTGTTGCATGATAAAAACCTCCAACAAACTAGGAATAGAAGAGAACTTTCTCAACCAGAGGACATTTATGAAAAACCCACATCTAACACTATACTCAATGGTAACAGACTGAAAACTTTCTCCTTAAGAGGCTCACTTTCACCAGATCAATTCAACATTGCACTGGAAGTTCTAGAAAGAGCAATTATGCAACAAAAAGAGACAAAAGCCATCTAAATTGGAAACTGCGTGTGCATCTAGATGCAGTGAATATGGTGCTGGAGGGAAAGTTGCTGTTTGACCTGCCCTTTTTTTTTTTACTATTGAATCTCTTTTCATCAATGCAAATTGAGTAAATAGACACCCAGCACCCAGCAGCAGCAACCACACCTAGCACCTAGAACTTAGTTTCCAACATCATTCTCCAAAATAAGAAACCAGGACTCCTCAGAGAAATAGTTGATTCTGTGACAAGTGAAGGAAATCTACAAGACGAACCCAGAGCATTATATATAGCATCAGAAAGTCAGGAAGTGCTAAGAAGAGAGAGGGTGGGTGGAGAGAATACCCACATGGATGGCACATCAAAGGGACACTGGTGCCAGCTGAAAGAGCACAGTCAAGGCTGGAACAATTTGAGCCACAAAATAAATAAACTGATATTTGATTACAATCCCAAATACAAAACCAATGTCCTTGAGTCCAAACCAATGTAAATAATTGAGTGAATGATTAACAAATCAGAGAGAAGAAACAAGTCTCCTATACAGAAGAATTCCAAATAATGTACATAGATGCTCAGCCCTCAATTAGGTGGAGCATAAGTCTCTACCCAGAAAGTAGAGGCTGCATGTTATGACTTCCTTATAAAGACTACAGTATGAAGGAGTAAAAAAAAGAGAGAGAGAGAGAGAAATTTTACAGTGGTGAATCCTGATACACACCACCTCAGGACAGGTGGTCAAGGTCAGTATCAACAGTGACAAGTCATATGTGTACCCCTGATATGATGCAAATAAAACGGCACTGCCTCTGTGGTATTCCTCCCACTTTGATCTAGTCAAAGACTTTATGTATCTTATAGGATGGCTCGCCCCCCACCCTGATGTCTTGGGTTTTATGGGTTATCTGAAGCTCAACTTCTTGCTATTTACAGAGTTTTGGAGTCCCCAAGACCATATTTTGATATTTTGCTAGAAGAACTTACAAGTCTCACTAAAAGCTATTGCACTCTCAGTTTCAGTGTACTGCAGTGAAAGAATACAGATTTCAATCAGCCATAACAGAAGAGCATTCCAGTTGTCCTCCCTCTGTGGAGTCACGAACAGCACTAACTACCCCCTCTCCCAGCTGAGTACTGCCAGTCAGGAAAGCTCACTGGAGCTTTAGTGTCCAGAGTTTTTATTATAATTGAGGCTCATTCACATATACACAATTGACCACTCACATAGCTGACCTTAGTGCCAAAAGTTTATCCCTTACAGCACATTATTGAAACAAAAGATTGAATAAATATACACAAAATAATGGAAGGGGAATAGGGTTTTAGGTTTCACTGAAGACAACAACCCCAGCTCACTGACGGGACTGGCTACTGGGAGACAAGGTTCACAAATCAAGCCAGTACTTCCAACTCCTGTTGAGACCCCACCCCATAATCTTTGTTATTGCCATCATTATTCAATATTTTGTGAAAAAGTAACACATTTATAATAATAAAAATGAAAGCAACTGCTGGATAGAGTACCTAATTAAAGATAAATATACTAGAAAAGAGAGATACAGCTATCAGTAAAGAGAAAGGAACCACATTCCACAAGAGACAAAATCAATAGCCCTTACGTAGCCCAGAGAGAGAAGCTGCAGTTGCTGTTGGCCTGCCCTTTTTTTACTATCAAATCTCTTTTCACCAATGTGAATTGAGTTAAGTAGACACTTGGTAAGTGATTTGGAGCAGATTTTTGTTTCTCTTCCAATTGCTTAGACTAAAATCTACTTTAGCGGAGGGTCAAAACTGTCCTATTGGCTCGGTGCCTGTGGCTCAAGCGGCTAAGGCGCCAGCCACATACACCTAAGGTGGCGGGTTTGAATCCAGCCCGGACCCACCAAACAACAATAATGGCTGCAACCAAAAAATATCCGGGTGTTGTGGTGGGTGCCTGTTGTCCCAGCTACTTGGGAGGCTGAGGCAGGAGACTCACTTGAGCCCAGGAGTTGGAGGTTGCTGTGAGCTGTGATGTCACGGCACTCTACCCAGCAGGACAGCTTGAGGCGCTATCTCAAAAAAAAAAAAAAACTGTCCTATTGTTTCCACAGTAAATTATTTTTTTTTGAGACAGATCTCACTATGTCACCTGTGGTAGAGTGCTGTGGCATCAAAGCTCACAGCAACCTCAAACTCTTGGGCTTAATCGATTCTCTTGCCTCAGCCTCCTGAGTAGCTGGGACTATAGGTGCCCACCACAACACCTGGCTATTTTTTTGTTGCAGTTGTTTACCTGGCAGGGGCTGGGTTCAAATCTGCCACCCTTGGTGTATGTGGCTGGCACTGTAACCACTGTGCTATGGGCACCAAGCCTCCACAGTAAATTATTGATCCTATGTACATGTATAATATGTACATAGACAGTCTCCATTAATATCATGTCATTTGATTCAGATAGGAGAATTAGCTCCCATCCCATTTCACAGATGGGAAAACTCAGACATAGAGGATAAAAAATCATGTTCAGAGGGCAAGGATTCAAACAGGAACTAGGATAACTTTGGATAACTTTATCAGGGATATCTTGGAGCTCTCATAGATGACATCTGGAAGGATCACTTTTCTTTCCTATCTTCTCTAAGTCACACACTGAGCTCTATATTCAGATCATTTTCTCCAATCCCTTCCATGACAAAATTCATACCAAATAACTTCAGATCCCTGGCTACAAGAATTGGAGCAGACATATTCACCTGACCCACGATAGAATTAGTTCATTGGCTGGGCTAAGCCAATCATATTTTGCATTCTGGAGATTAGAAGCTATTACTTCTTAAGCATTTCCTATATGCTAGGAATAGCACAGAACATTTTACATTCATTTTATTGCATAAAATTCCTTTATATTTTACTTTCATTTCATAATTAAAATTTTAAACCAGTGAATAAATTTTAATTTAATTTAAAATAAATATAAGGTTTTATGTATTTTAATAAAATTCCTCTTTACTCTTATTACATACTTTTTATCTTATAACAAGCTTAGGTTGACTTATTCCTCCCACTTTACAGATTAGGAAACCAAAATTCAGGAAAGCTAAAGGGTCATGATCAAGACTAGGCAGCCAGTAAGTAACCAAACTGAAATCCGATCTTGTGTACCTCTGACCAGAGGCTGTCCTTTTAACCACTATGTGGTGCTGCCTTCTGTAAAGGAAAATTAACATGTCCACAACCACCCCAAACTCCTCAGGCAGAAGGAAAGGTCCAGCATGGAGGCTGAGTCGTGCAACACCCCCTTCCTAGTGAATTACTGCTACTAACATTAAGCATTAACCATATTCCCCACAGAAAGATCAAAAGCCTCAGGCATCTATGGAGAATTGCCTCCACAGATAATTCATAAGGATATTCTTTGCCAGCTTCCCATACACAAGGACATGCCAAGTGTAGCTTTAGGTCTACAGTCTAAATCTAGCTCCTAAAATTAAAGTTTTTTCAACTCCACACTGATGATGAGTCCAAGCTTCTCTTGTCAGGTGCGGAACAGAGGTGAGATGAGAGCAATCATTCTTCCACCTACCCAGGGACACTGCATAATTAATTCTTTCTTTACTCCCTTTTTCTCTTCAAAATTCACCATACCTTATGTTAAAATATAGACTTCCTGGGCCTCACAAGAATATAGCTATTTGCTTTATTAGCCCCCATCCTTTTTCTTTCCATGTGCCCTCTCCCCTTAAATGCTGAGTTCCAAAATCCCCCTAGGGGGCAAAAACAGTCACAGCTCTGTCTGTGGCTTCTGGTTTTTTCCAGGAGCATCTTTTTTTTTTTTTTTTTTGAGACAGAGCCTCAAGCTATCCCCCTGGGTAGAGTGCCATGGTATCACAGCTCATAGTAACCTCCAACTCCTGGGCTCAAGGGAGTCTCCTGCCTCCACCTCCCAAGTAGCTGGGACCACAGGTGCCCACCACAATGCCCAGCCATGTTTTGGTTGCAGCCATCATCGTTGTTTGGCAGGTCCGGGCTGGGGATTCGAACCTGCCACCTTAGGTGTACGTGGCTGGCGCCTTAGCCTATTGAGCCACAGGCGCCGAGCCAGCATCCTTAAATGTTGGTTTGATAAGCTTCCATTCATTGAGATCTTTGCCTCAGTCACTTCTTTTGGGTTGTGACTCCCTTAGTGGGCCCAGCTCTCCCTCAGCCACCCTAATATTATACACTCCAGAACATAATGCGTCACTAAACAACTTGCAGTTCTCTAAATATATCATACTGTCACCTCTGAGTCCTTCATGCCCTCCCAGAACTGCCACTTACGAACAAACACTCTTTGAGCAATTTCTTTTGTCTCACTGACCCCAATATCTTTGTGTGCAGAATGGGAAACACACTGATCATAACACTTCCCCTCACAAAGTCAGCGGAGGATCAAGTGATGACTGTGAAAGCACTTTATAAAGTCCTGTAGGGCCAAGACAAGAAGAAACCTTAAAAGAAAGAAAAAAGCTGCTATGTTGAACTGGTATTTGCAGATTTGTTCTTTATCCTATTGATAGAAATATACTTTGTAAAAGTAAAAATCAAAAATTAAAGGAAACTTGTAATAAGAGTGATGAAAAAAGCGAATTGGGAAGAGGAGACCTGTAGGGTACTGGCGCCTCTGAACCCTAGAAAGAGGAAAGACGTTGACGTGTAAAAAAACTAACAGAAGCAGTTTCAGGATAGGGAGAAGAGTGGCGACCCACTGTAGAAGGCTGGGGCAGTTTTCCAGGTAAGAGGAGGTGATATCATCTGGCAAAAAAGAGCAGGAGTAGAGCAAAGTGAGAGGACTCAAGGTCCAAAAAGCTTGCTGAATCATAATCAATTATGGAAGTTTAAGAGTCCGTCCCATGTCTCAGAGTATTGCCTTCAATTTCTTTTTAAAGCCTTTCCCTAAGATCAGAAGTAAAAAACAAGAATGCCTGTTTTTACCATTTATATTCAGCATTGTGCTGGAATTTCTAGCCATGACAATTAAACATTATATTTATTAAGAAGTAATAAAAGGTATCCAAATTGGAAATAAAGCTATATATACATTTGCAGATTGACATAATCTTACATATAAAAATCTTATAGTAACCACACCAACAAAACTATTAGAGCTAATAAACGAATTTAGCAAAGTTGCAGGATACAAGATCAGCATTCTAAAACTAGTAGTATTGCATTGCTATACATGAGCAATGAACAATCAGAAAAGGAAATTAAGAAAACATTTCAATTTACAAAAGCATCAAAAAGAATAAAGTGATTAAGAATATAAATTGAAATAAGAAGGTTACAAGACTTTTACAATGAAAACTAAAAAATGTTACTGAACGAAATTAAGATACAAATTAATGGAAATATAGAAAAATGTTCATGGATTAGAAGACTTAATATTGTAAAGATGGCAATAATCTCCAATCTATCTACAGATTTGGTAAAGTCCCTATAAAAATCCCAAAAGCCACTTTTGCAGAAACAGAAAAGCTGATCATAAAATTCATATGGAATATCAAGGACTTCAAATAATCAACATAATATTGAAAAGATCGAAATGAAAAGATTCACAGTTCTCTACAATAATTAAAACAGTACAGTGCTGGCATATGTATAGCAAACCACTAAATAGAGAGTCTAGATCCAAGCATCTATGATTGATTTTTGAGAGGTTGCTAAGACCATTCAACAGAGAAACAATGGTCTCTTCAGTAAATGGTGCTAGAACACCTAGATATCCCTATGCAAATTAAGTCAGACCCTTCCTCACACCATATACAATAATTAACTCGAATGTACTAAAGTCCTGAATATAAGACCTATAGAACTAGAAAACTCTTAGAATAAAATCTAGGGGCAAAGATTTGTGGCCTTGGCTTTGGCAATGTGTTCTTAGCTATGACATTAAGAGTTAAAGCAACAAAAGACAAAAATAGATACATTGGACTTCAGAAAAATTTAAGATATTTGTGCACTATCTTAACAGGCCACTATCAATAGAGAGAAAAGACAATCCACAGAATGAGAGAAAATATTTGTGAATCACATATGTACCTAGTATCCAGAATGCATAAAGAATTTGTACAACTCAACAACTAAAAGACAATTTATAAATAGGCAAAGCACTTGCAGAGATGTTTCTTCAAAGAAGGTATGAAAATGAATCCCAAGCATATGAAGAGATGTTCAACATCATTAGTCATCTGGAAATTGCAAATCAAAACCACAACATGACATCACCGCACACCCACCAAGATGATAATCATAATAATTTTTTTAAAATGTTTTGGCAAAGAAGTGGGAAAATTGAAATTCTCAAACATTGCTGATAGGAATGCTAAGTGGTGGAGTCACTATGGGAAGGAGTTGGAAGTTTGCACAAAACATTAAACATAAAATTACCATATGATCCAGCAATTCCATTCACATATATATATCTCCAAGTTAAATAAAAAAAGTATGACCACGCAAAAACCTGTACACAAGCATTCACAGCAGCCGAAAGGTGGAAACAATACAAATGTCCATCAGTGGAAGAACAGATAAACAAAATATAGTATATCCGTGACATGAAATATTACTCAGCCATAAAAAGAAACATAATCCTGATACATACTACAATGTGCATGAACCTTGAAAGCATTATGCTGAGTGAAAGCAGCCAGACAGACATTGTATGGTTCCATTCACATGAAATGTCCAGAATAAGCAAACCTATACAGACAAGAAGCAAATTAGTGATTGCTATGAATTGGGGAGAAGGGGAAATGGTAGGGACTGTGTGATGGGCACAGGTTGCGGTGATGAAAATATGCTGGAACTAAATAATGGTGATGGCTGCCCAGCAGAATGAATATATTAAGTGCCACTGAATTGTCCACTTTAAAATGGGTAAAATGATGAATTTAAAGTTATATGCATATTATAATAATGAATTTTAAAAGGGTTGTTGATGGGTAGAATGTGGGAGGAGCGTATATGAGGGAAATCAAGACTGTCCTGGTTACCTTTCGGGAGTTCTGGGCTGGAGGGCCCTTAAGCTCTCACTGTGTTTTGATCACAGTTGCACCTTTCTCTCCTTTGTCTAGGCACCACTCATTCCCACTGCAGAGATTTTGCACCTTTTTTTCTCTGTGCCCGGAACAATCTTGTTCCAGCCCTCAATCTGGCTATGGTCCTGTCCATTCATGACTCAGTCATGCTATCATCTCCTCAAATGCTTCCCAAGCCTGGCTGGCTTGTTCCCATCTGTGAGCCTCAGGTCTAATGTTAACTCCATGGAGTTCTCTTTCCATAGACACTTGCTCTCACACTACTCAGTCCCCGTGCTTCATTGCATTGATCACAATCTGACATCTTACTGATCTGATCATTTGCCTGTTTCCCCCCTGGATCAAATGTGAGTTTTATGAGAAAAAGAACCATCATGTGACTTATCCACACTCTATCTCCCATGCTGGACACATTGTGGAATCTCAAGAAAGGCACTGAACAAATAAAAGAATGAATGAAATGCACCCAGGAGAAATCATAAAAAATCGAATCTCGGTTACGTAAAAATCAAGCATACAGTTGTTGAGGTTATCAGTTATTGTCATGTATCCATGGAGGAAGCAATAATTTTTTGTTCTTAATTTTTAGACTTGGAGATTTTATTGTAGTGAAATCATTTCATTCACCACCCTGCTGGATAACAGGCATGTCCATCAAAGGGAACTACCAGTCTTCTTCCTGAAATTCCCCTGGAGCCTCCTACCTTCATTTCTCAGCTCCAGGGCTTCCACAACCTCAGAACCATTACCCAGATGTTACCACATCTTAGTAACCTATAAAATGACATGCACATAATTAACCCCCCACTGTAGCTCTTTTCTTCATGTGTTCACATGGCATCTCCATCCCAAAGCTCCTTGCTCTGTCTCCACCTCTATTCAACATAGTAATGGAAGTCTTAGCCATCCCAATCAGGCAAGAGAAGGCAATCAAGCATATCCAAATAGGGTCAGAGGAGATCAAACTCTCACTCTTCATGGATGATATGATCCTATACCTGGAAAATCCCAGGGACTCAACTAAAAAACTCTTAGAAGTTATCAAGGAATACAGCAGCATCTGAGGATACAAAATCAATACTTGCAAACCAGTAGCTTTTATCTATGCCAACAATAGTCAAGCTGAAAATATAGTCAAGGACTCTATTCCTTTTACAGTAGTGCCAAAGAAGATGAAATATCTGGGAATTTACCTAACAAAGGAGGTGAAAGATCTCTATAAAGAGAACTCTGAAACTCTAAGAAAAGAAATAGCTGAAGATGTTAACAAATGGAAAAACATACCATGCTCATGGATGGGAAGAATCAACATCGTTAAAATGTCCATACTACCCAAAGCAATCTACAGATTTAATGTAATCCCTATTGAAGCACCATTTTCATACTTTAAAGAGCTTGAAAAAATAGTACTTCATTTTATATGGAATCAGAAAAAGCCTTAAATAGCAAATACATTACTCAGAAATAAGAACAAATCAGGAGGTATCACATTACCAGACTTTAGGCTGTACTATAAATCTACAGTGATCAAAACAGCATGGTACTGGCACAAAAACAGAGTGGTAGATTTATGGAACAGAATAGAGAACCAAGAGATGAACCCAGCTACTTATCATCATTTGATTTTTGACAAGTCTATCAAAAATATTCAGTGGGGGGAAAGACTCCCTATTTAACAAATGGTGCTGGGTGAACGGCGGGCAACCTGTAGAAGACTGAAACTGGACCCCCACCTTTCACCATTAACAAAAATTGATTCTCACTGGATAAAAGATTTAAACTTAAGACATGAAACTATAAAAATACTAGAAGAGAGTACAAGGAAAATACTTGAAGAAATCAGCCTGGGAAAATATTTTATGAGGAGGAGCCCCTAGGTAATTGAAGCAACACCAAAAATACATTATTGGGATATGATCAGACTAAAAAGCTTTTGCATAGCCAAGAGCATAGTAAGTAAAGCAAACAGACAACCTTCTGAATGGGAGATTTTTACAGTTTATGCTTCTGACAAAGGTCTGATAACTAGAATCCATAGATAACTCAAACTAATCAATAAGGAAAGAACAAATAACTCCATTTCTATGTGGGCAAGACACTTGAACAGAAACTACTCTGATGAAGACAGGTGCATGGCCTACAAACACATGAAAAAATGTTCACCATCCTTAATCACCAGAGAAATGCAAATCAAAACCACTTTAAGAGATCATCTAACTCCAGCCCACATCACAAAATCCCAAAACTACAGATACTGGCGTGGATGCAGAGAGAAAGGAACACTTCTTTACACTACTGGTGGGAATGCAAACTAATACAACATTTTTGGAAAGAAGTTTGGAGAATACTCAAGGAACTAAAAGTAGACCTACCATTCGGTCCTGCAATTCCTCTACTAGGTATATATCCAGACGATCAAAAATTATTTTACAACAAAGACATTTGCATGAGGATGTTTATTGCAACTCAATTCATAATTACAAAGACATGGAAACACCCCGAGTGTTCACTGACCCATGAATGGATTAACAAATTGTAGTATATGTACACAATGGAATACTATGCAGCCATAAAAAATATGGAGACTTCACATCTTTTATGTTTACCTGGATGGAGCTGGAAAATATTCGTAGTAAAGTATCTCAAGAATGGGGGAAAAAGTATCCAATGTACTCAATACTACTATGAAATCAATATATAATAACCTATGCATTCATGTGAATGGTAAAACATAACTATAGTTCAGAAAGTAGAAGGGGAGAGGAGTGGGGAGGTTGAAGGAGGGGGGTTTTGGGGGGAGACCTCATCTAATGTTCATGATGCAATGGTACATTTCAAAACTATTAAGAAAATAGTATAATTGTGATGGATGTGTTCCTTAATTCAATATAAGCATTTCACATTGTATATCAAATTAGTACACTGAAACCCATAAATACATCAATGTGCACAGTTATGATTTAATTTTAAAAATTAAAAGCATCAATGTACACGGTTATTAATTAATTTTAAACATTAAAAATAACCCAACTCCTTGCTCTTTTGCTGGGAATCCCATAAACCTACTTGTGGCGACAACCACCACTCACCATCTGCCATGTTGACTTTTTCTACACTCTCTCCCACCAGGGACCTGGGCAATGCCTGATGCTCATACATCACTAGCAGGAGCCCCATAAGAGCCAATGCAAATGGATGAAATGCCTACACCGGCAAGAGATCTCTGGATGCTCCCCAAATTTCTATTTCTATACAACCCACCTACTGAACTGTGATTGATTAAATCTAATTAGGATACTCTTGTTTCCTTTGGCAGATACCCAATTATCTGGCATCCCTTACAGTAAAAGTGATGATGCAATCCAGTTCAGGCCAATGAAACTGAAAGGGAAATCCGTTGGAGAACCCTGGGAGTATTTTTATTTCCCTGCAAAAGGCACAGATGCAACTAACACAACTTCTTTCTTCCTGTACTGATGTGAGGCATAAGGTCTGGACCTGTGGCAGCGATCTTGAGGCCATGAGGCATCAAGCCACAAACTATGGATGACGGCATAAGATAGAAAGAGCCTTGGTCTCTCATGCCATCAGTCAGCCAATGAATCAATGCATGGGATGGCTTATCTATTGGACACAGTAGGCACAGTTTCTAGGGCCTGTAATAATTTCAAGGGCTCATAGAAATGTGTTAATTTTTTTGGAAATCAGAAGGAAAAAAACACTGGCCAACCGTATTCTCTTCCCGACTCTTCCCCTCCTTCACACCCTCTACATTCCTGCATTCTCCCCAACCCATGTCCATGAACGCCAGTGGACAGTAGTGTGGAGTTTGGAAATGAGGAGTTTATATCCACATTTGTAGTGTCTGAACCCCAAGTTTACCTATAAAATACTTTGCTGCATCACCGTGTACTTTAAACTTACCTGTTATGGTTTTAAGTCTGGTACCAACTTACAAAATTATATCCCAGTGGAAAAATTTAGAGTGCTCTCCAATCACAAAATTGTACATGATAGCAAAAACTGAATCACTCCAAATATGCACTAACAGAGGAAGACAGTACAAACTGTGAAGCTTCCATACTGAAGAAATCCTTTTGAAGATATGAAAAGAATGGTATAGATCTATATTTATTGACATAAACATTCTTTTTTTAAGGGAAAAAAAAACAGGTCCTTTTTTTCTATTCATGTTCATGGAAACAGATATATATATTACATAGAAAAATTGTACCAATGAAAAGATTTCAACTGCAAGTAAAAGAAAGTTCTAATTCAATGACTTCACAATGAGGAAATATATTTTCCAAAATAACAAGTAATCCACAGGTGAGACTCTCTGGATCTATTTCTCCGTGATTCTTCCAGCTCTGCACACCTCCCTGTATTTACCAATGATCTCAGGCTATCTGATGATGGCAGCACATATAGTGCCAAAGCCCAGGAGTTACACCGTGTGCTCTGTGTCTCTCTAAAAGTAGAAGCATCATTCCCTGAAGTCAGCTACAGACTTGTCCTGTGTTTCCTTGATTAGAACTGTGTCCTATGCTCATGTCTAAATCAATCACTGACAATGGAAACAAGAACACCACGATTGGGTTAGACCGATCAGTATCTACCCAGGATGTGCTCCTCCAAGGCACATGGCCAAGGGGAGGAGGGGAAATATCTGGGCAAATTCAGTTTTCATGAGGGAAAGGAGAAGGGAAATGGATATTGAAGTGACAACTGTATTAGTCATGGTTCTACAGGGAAACAGAACCAATAAGATGTATATGTGTGTATATATAGACACACATATGCACACGTATACATACATATATATAAAGAGAAGCATTATAAGAAATTTGCTCCTACAATTATGCAGGCTGAGCAGTCCCAAGGTTCACAGAAAGCTGAAGACCCAGCTTGATGCAGACCTGCAATCCAAGAAGAGCCAAGGTTTTTGTTTTTATTTTCTCTATACATATACATGAGTTTATTTGGTTTCCACTTTTTGCCTTCAGAAAATTAAAAAGGAAATTTAATAACAATAACAATGTTTAAGATAAGGACTAGAAACAAAAACCTCATAAAGAACGAAGATAAATACATTCAGAAAGAAATCAGACGACTGCTGCAAGAGCCAAGGTTTTTAATTCAAGTCAAAAGGTAAGAAAAAAATCAATTTCCTAGCACAAGCGATCAATGAAGAGTAGTTCCCTCTCATTCAGACTTTTTGGTTCTATTCAAGTGTTCAGTTAATCGCATGAGACCCTCTCAAATCATAGAGGGCAATTGGCTGTACTCAGTCAATACACTCAAATGTTAATCTGACCCAGAAACACCATCATAGACACGCCCAGAGTAATATACGACCAAGTGTCTGGGCACCCTGTAGTCCAGTCAAGTTGACACATACAATTAACCACCACAGCAACAAAGGGCATCTATTGTATAGGGCATACAATACAGTGTGCATAGCAAGTTGGTTAAGACTGCCCTGGCCTAAATCTACCCTCTATTTCTTACTGTTTAGCTACATGTCACTGGTTAAGATAAGTTTCTGAGCCTCCACTATAAAATTCAGATAAAGGGAGGAACCTGTATCACGGGGTTGACCCGTAAATTAAGTGAGATTGTACGTGCAAAGTGCATATTAATGTGTCAGACACATTAAATGCGCAACAAACTGTAGATGTTATTAACATGAATCATTATATAACGCATTGTGTCAGTTATCAATGGATTGCCTGTGAGCTCCAAATTCATTCTTCAGTGTTTCCTTCTCGGTAACATACAGAAATTAATTTTAAGTATTTATTTATGCTGAACTCGATGCTGAGCTTCCTCAGTAGAGGGCGCTAAGGGAACACCGCAGGAGGAAAAAGCTTCTGTTACCAGCAGCAGCACCATCGGTCAGCGGAGAGGTAAGAGGTGTAGCCTAGGTAGCGTGGGTCAGCTGGTAGGGATTTTCAGACTCTGGAAAAAAGCCTCTGGGACCGGAATAAGTTTACCTGCTCCAGCCGCATGGAGGATCCAACTCTTACCACACTGTTCTTAAGTGATGGTGCCCCTAGTGGTCAGTGTTCCAACTGCATCAGGGGGTGCCGGGCTCCGGATTCAGAAGTGGGGCAATCCCTGGTTCAGCCAGACCCATCTTCCTGTGGCTATTGAGCCAAATGCTCTGAAGTGCTTTATCTTGGAGGATAAGCTCCAGGTTTTTAATGAAAGATCAGCACAGAGCTATTTTCCAGGCTTGGTGCTTGGCAGAGAAGCGACAAGCAAGGATTTTAAAAATTGGTTCCCTAGAGTGAGGCTTAGGCACCCTAACTTTTTTAAGTACTCCTGTTAATTTAAGGGTACAGCCAAGGAGGAGAACCACTGGATGAATTACTTTGGCTCTGCGCTCAGAATTTCTTTGGCCCAGAACTCAGATGCTTTCTTTATCTATGATATAGTATCCTAGGGTTGGAGGGATAGGCTGGGGAGGTGAATCAATAAGGTCATGGAAGCAAAGCTCAAAGCGTATACAGTGCTGGGCACATAGGAGGTCCTCAACATATGATTTTTTATGCCAAGGAATAATTTCCTATTCTCCAGTCTCCTGGGCAACTCACTACACCCTCACTGGAAATATTGAGGAGGTGGGATTGTAACTGAGACTCCCCTCCCCTAGCCAAAAGGCAGGTGTGTGTCCCAAGTCAGGCCAATTGAATGCTCCTTCCCTGGAACAGGAACCTTCAACTGATGAATGGTGCCACTGTAATTACACTGTCTTTGCCAGGTAAATGCTCCCCAAACTTCCCCATTCTAGAGCTGCCTTGGTTTCATTTCCCAGTTCTCCATGCTCCCGTGGATTCTGGAAACACACATATTTCCAGTCTATTTCATTTTGCCTAAGCAAGCCAAAGTTGGCTTCTGTAGCTTATGACCAAAAACTCCTGACACTGACCAGTGGAATAAAGGGGAGCCTGGATCCACTGCTGCAGGGAAAGGGAATGCTCTGAGCTGTCCCGAGGTCCTTCTGAAGGGAAGACTGAATACTGGGGCCTGGGTAGGGGGGGCTAAAAGGCATTGCAAATCCCTAAAGAGACTTCACGGCCTTACAGGATCTTGGCCCACCACCTGTCTGGCCCACATCTTCCCACCATCCCCCTTACTCCTGCCACTCCATTCCCACGAACCTCCTTACTATTTGTCACCCTCAGTGGGCACATCCCCAACTCAGGGCCTTTGCATTTGCTGTTCCCTTGGTGTGAACTGCTCTTCCTCCAGAAATTCCCAGCGTGTCTTCCTTTTCCTCTTTGTTCAAATGTCATCTGCTCCGTTGGGCCTCTTTCAATCACTTTATTTCAAAACACACACCCCACTTACCCGAGTTCTATCTCCTTTGCCTGATTTTCTCCAGAACCTTCCAACATACTACATCATTTGACTATTTGTTTTGCTCTCTGCCTCCTAAGCTCTGGGAGGACAGGGATTTTGGTCTGTCTTGCTCACTTAGAAATTTCCCACACAGTTACCTGGCACATAGTTGATGCTCAGTGAGTATTTGTTGACCTGAGTTGCATTCTGGGTAGACACAATGAGGCACTTGCGGGGTGGGGGTTGCTCTTGGTGAAACAAAGTATGTCTTACAGAGCCCACTGCCTGCCCAGCCCTGGAGATCTTGGCTGACAGGTGCCAACTCTTAGGGGCTGACTCCTGGGAGGACCCACTCCCCCAGTAACCCTGCACGTGGGATAGGAAGGCACTTTAAGTCCTGGCTTCTTCTGGATAAAGAGCCAGTATAGCTTGATACTACACTTGGTCTTAACCAAAAGGCCAAGAAGCGATAGCCAGTACACCTTGAAAGACTTTGAATGACAACATCAACAACAATGATAACAGCTGTGACAGCTACCACTTATGGTTGTTGGTCATTTTCCCTTGGGTCTGTGTTAAGTGCTTTGCAGTGAATATCTCACTTAATTTCAGATCATTCTGACACCCATGTTATACCGTTTTGTTCCCATTTTAAAAATGGTGAAAACTAAGGCTCTGAGACCGTTAATAGCAGCCCTACCATCTCCCATCATTTCCTCCAGCCCAGTGCATAGCAGATGGTCAGTAAACAAGATGCATTTTTTTGTAAGAAGGTGGGAAACGGGGCGTCAGATAAGGAGAGCGCGAGCCACTGGATGTGCAGCAGCCAGGGTGTGTGTTCTGCGCGGAGGACCCTATCGCAGGCGACCTGGACTGCTCCACGGTGCCCCGGCTTTCCGGAGGGCGGGGGAGTCCGCGGCCAGTCCTGACGTCGGGCGCCCTGCGGTCGTCACTCCGCGCTCGGCCCCGCCCCGCGGCCCCTGCAGCAGCAGCAGCAGCTCCCAGGCCAAAGCGACGGCTGCCGCTGTGGCCGCTGCTACTGCCGCCGCCGCCGCCCAGGACTCAGAACGCCGCGTGGAGCCATGGCTTCGGCCCCCGCGGGTAGGGGGGCGCGGGGCGTGCGGGCGGCGGGAGGGCGGCCCTGGGCCCCGGCTCCCACCCCTCGGCTGACCCGCCGCTTCTCGGTCTCGTCCCCCAGAGGCGGAAACCCGGCAGAGGCTGCTGCGCACCGTCAAGAAGGAGGTAGGTGACTGGGTGGGGGGCGCTGCGCAGCCACGCGGGGAGAAGAGTCTCTGTGGAGGGGTGGCGCCTGGCAGCAGGGCCAGCCACCTCAGGAGTGGGGTTCACCTCGATAGGCACTTAACCTCTCCCAAGGCTGGGGATATGGTGAGTGAGTTGGGGGGCTCTAAGTATGGAGGGACTCTAGATATCTTGAAGCTGTTTGCGGGGGTGCACGCAGCACGAGGGTCCTCCAAACGTAGGGGGCATACCTGGGTGCGTTTGATAGGACCCCTGTCTTGTGTAGGAGCAGGTGGGTGGGTCTCAGGAGATCTAGGTGAGAGGAACTGGGCGGGGGAGCAGGGCAGGTTGGGGGAGGGGCGCTCATGGAGCTACAAGCCAAAAGGGGACCAGTCTTCAGGAAAACAGAGGGGTTCAGTTTGGGAAATTAAACCCTCCCTTACCCTACCCAAGTTCTCAGTCCATGGAGCCTCCTCCAGGAGCCAGGGGACTCCCTCCCTGAGAGTCCCTGGTCATCTGTTCCCCTGGCAGTCAGGGTCCCCTGATCTTCCTTCCCCCACCCCACACATAGGAGGGTGAAAATCAGATAGGCTTCCCTGCCCCTTTGCCCCTCCACTCTGTCTCCCCGGTGCCAATGGGAAGCCCAGTCTGGTCTCTAGAGCTAGCAGACATTGACACCCCCCCACCTCATGCAGAGAGAGTTTATAGTGGTGGGGGCCCCGGTAGGCCTTTGGATGCCTGGATTGCTTAAGCACATGTGTGTACATGCATGCATAAGCCTGCGTAGGTGAGGACTTGTGGCTATGTGTGTATGTGACAATGTCTGTGCGTTTGGAGATACCTGGTGTATCTGTGTGTATATATCTGTGTGTGTGTCTGGTTTTGTGAGTATGGGTCTCTGTGTGTAACTTGTGTGATGTGTGAGTCGTGAATGAGTGAGGCTGTAATCGTGTGCGTGTGTGTCTTGAGGGGGTGTGAAACGTGTGATGCATGAGTCTGTGTGAATGACTAAGGCTGTGACTGTGTGCATTTTGCCCTCCCTGTGTCAGCTTGGGACCCCTTTGCTGCCACATCTGGGCCCTGAGCTCAAGGCTGCATGGTTGCAGACCTGGTGGGTGGGCCTGGTCCCTGTGCCCGGCTCTGTGTGTGTGTGTGTGTGTCCTGAGAGTGTCAACTGTAGTGACAGTGCCCAGCACCACTGAGGAGCCCCTCCCTGCACAATATCAGACAACCACCAAGGGCAGCCTCAGGAGGCCAGGACCTGTTGCTGTCCCTTCCTCTTCCTTGGGAAGTGAGTGTGTGTCCGAGTATGGCCTGTCCTGTTTTGCTTAAAGATTAGCTCCATGGCTGACGGCACATTCTAGTGTTTTCAAATAAGGAGACACGTGAGGTCCCTCAGAAAGGCCCAGAAATTTTCAGAAAGGCCCAGAAATTTTCAGCTCAGCCCTTGTAAAGACCCTTGTGAAAACCAAAAAATAACTCTGTGTAGGCCCCATTCCCAACCAAACCCACAAATCCACAACATTCTCATGGTAATTTCAAGAGAGAGGTGTATGTGAAACCACAAAAAACCTTAGGTTAAAAACCAGCTGTCTGTTTGTTCAGACCAAGATGTAGTATTTGCTCCCCAGATGTTTTTGCCTAGGGTAAATTTGTTTTTAAGGAAATGGTTGGTTCAGTTGTGGATGGCCAGCAGTCAGAAGAGAATGTCAGCTAGGCATCTAGGGATTGCTCAGGCTGATGTCCTGCCTCCAGCTCCCTCAGTGCCCCACACAAGTCCTTTGCCCTTTCTAGGGCTCAGTTTTCCCATCTTCAGAAAGATTCATTTGTCCTGATGTCCTTTGAGGTATAGTCCATTTCAGTCTAGTTTGGATTCTGGGTAGCATGCAGCCAAGAAGGGGCGGAGTCTGGCCTTACCACTCAAGTCTGTCTGACAAGCTCTTACTCTCCCATACCACAGGCATGCCCACCCATAGCTACACAGTGCCTCATCTTGGGATGTGTGGGTGGTATAGTTTCCATTGTGTGGATGAGAATACTGTGGCCCAGAGACAATGAGTCATTCTAGGGACACTGAACCAGTGACGCAGAAAGAGGTCCAGTCTTCTGTCTTTGAGCCCCCTATTCAACATGGTGACTATTCTATGTCCCCCAAAGCAAACCTCCCATGCCCTTTCCTTCCTTTGCTTACCTCTTCAGTGGACATCTCCCCCAATGCCAGCAAATAAGTCTCCAGTCAAATGGAAGGGAAAGTTCTTTGCTAGAAATCTGAGAGTCAAGTCATGTCTTCTCTCTCCCTACTCTCCCTGGGTTCAGAGGAGCCACATCTCTGTGTGTCACAGCCTTGCCCAGAGGCACTTCTCACCCTTCTTTCTAGAAGGGGTGCCTTAGCCATCAGCTTTTCTAGATAAGGAGAACAGCTCTGCAAGTTTGACCTGAGCTACTGCAGCCACCAAGGGTCCAGCAGAGGCTGTGTGGCTAGAAACTCTGTCCAGTGCTGATCTGGGAGACCAGGAAAACCCAGCACCCATGAGGCAGGTCAGGAAGGAGCTTTGGGCTCACCCAGAGCTGGGTGCAAATCCCAGAAGTGTTTATTTACTCAGAGTTGTGCATCAGGCACTGGGCTAGGTTCTGTGGCTTTAGCAATGAACAAGACAGGGCCTATCCTTGTCCTCCTGGGGCTGACATTGCCATGGGGCCGGGGGGCGGGGCGGGACACCAAAGGATGCTAAATCCCAATTACAAGGAGAATCACATGCTGAGCACAGAGGTCTGAAGGGAGGTACCAGGTGTCACAAGAACACAAAATGGGGAGCATTGACCATGAGCAGGGGCCCAGGACAGGATGTTTCAGAAGGTATATGGAAGATGAGTAGGTGAAGGTGTGATGTGATGGAGGGGAGCTCAGGGAGAGGGATCTGGATATGCAAAGGCTCTGTGGCCACACAGAACATTGAATTTGAAGGAATTCAAGTGACTGGAGCAGAGAGGAAGGAGAAAGGTGAGGCTGCAGAGGAGGCAGAGCATGGAGTCTTACTTTAAAAGCAAAAGAATAGGCTCGGCGCCTGTGGCTCAATCGGCTAAGGCACCAGCCACGTACACCTAAGGTGGCGGGTTCGAATCCCCAGCCCGGGCCCGCCAAACAACAATGATGGCTGCAACCAAAAAATGGCCAGGCGTTGTGGCGGGCACCTGTGGTCCCA
>CAUYQV010067141.1:0-16355 GCA_963574575.1 Galagoides demidoff
TGAAGACACTGGCTTCACCCCTCAGAAGGGTCCACCTTTGACCTACTCTTAGGTAACAGGAGGGTGGCCATGGGGCACTCAAAACAGAAAACAGAAGTCTGCACCCAGCCTGCCCCGCCCCCCAGCCAAGAAGTCTGCACCTAGCCTGCCCCGCCTCCCAGCCAAGAGGTCTGCACCCAGCCTGCCCCCACCTCCCAGCCAAAAAGTCTATACCCAGCCTGCCCCCACCTCCCAGCCAAGAAGTCTACACCCAGCCTGCCCCACCTCCCAGCCAAGAAGTCTACACCCAGCCTGCCCCGCCTCCCAGCCAAGAAGTCTACATCCAGCCTGCCCCGCCTCCCAGCCAAGAAGTCTATACCCAGCCTGCCCCGCCTCCCAGCCAAGAGGTCTGCACCCAGCCTGCCCCACCTCCAAGCCAAGAGGTCTGCACCCAGCCTGCCCCACCTCCCAGCCAAGAGGTCTGCACCCAGCCTGCCCCCACCTCCCAGCCAAGAGGTCTGCACCCAGCCTGCCCCACCTCCCAGCCAAGAGGTCTGCACCCAGCCTGCCCCCACTTCCCAGCCAAGAAGTCTACACCCCGCCTGCCCTGCCTCTCAGCCAAGAGGTATACACCCAGCCTGCCCTGCCTCCCAGCCAAGAAGTCTGCACCCAGTCTGCCCTGCCTCCCAGCCAGCAAGCCCCCAGCTCCCTAAGCAAGGCTCTTTTAAACCCTTGGGCAGCCGAGGCCCCAGACGTTCACTGTGTGCTCTCCCAGGGTTAGCAGCCCAGGGTCGCCACCCAGGACAGAGAGGGCACCACAGCCCAGTCTCCGTGTTCATCACGGCACCTACCGCTTATGGGAAGGGGGCGCTGATACAACAGCAAAAGGGGCAGTTTTCAGTGTTGTCATGAGGTCCACAGATGACCAGCACTCTTGGGGTAGCTGACACAGCCACAGTCACGGTGACTGGGCTGCCTTGTTAGCGCCTTAATCCAACACAGTGAATTATACGGTTATGTGGTGCAGCAGCAGCCTCCTTGTGGGGAACAGATCTCTCTCTCTCACCTCCCTTCCAAGTTTTTACTTCTCTGTCACCACTGGGCTTGCCACCCATGTCTGCGTATATAGGGTCCTCCCCCTGGGGTCCCTTAGCGTGAAAACCTGGGTCAATAATTCCCACTTAGGAGGAGCCACACGTGGCCTGAGGAGTGCAGGACTAGAGCAACCCACTAACATTCTTGCTCAGGGTAACAGCCCTGGTTGCCACCAAGGACAAGCTCACACTCAGTCAGGGTCTCAGCAGTGGTCCCAGGAGAGCTTGGAGGCCAGAGGCGTCAGCCAGCTAACTCAAAAAGCCACCAGAGGCCCAGCTTGGCCAGGAGGTCTGGCGGCTGGTGGGGGCTATCCTCCCTCACTCACACCCAGCCAACACCCTCCTGATACTCCATGGAAGTGCACTCAGGAGTCACTGGGGATGGCCTGTTCACCCAACAGACCAGCCTGTACCCTCCTCAGTGTACTTGACACTTCAGTACAGGTGGTCCTGCAGCCATGTCCCTTTCCAGAAACTTCTTTCTTACCCATTCTTACCCACCAGGACAGCACTAGGCTTCAGCACTGCCATCTGTTTTCCCCCTTCTCCCCCTGAGCACCAACTGCTCCAAGACTCAGGGGTTCTCATTCTTCTCCATGACCAGCTCATCCATCCCATGGTCTCTCACCACAGAAGCATCCTGGCATTTCAGAGCCAGAAGCAACTTCAGAGGCTGCGCTGTGCAGCCCCTCACAGTGCAGATGAGCGGACGGAGGCCCAGAACGTCCCAGTACCTGGCCTTGGACCAACGGCACGGCCCCACCTGTCCCTGCCCTGGCTCCAGACTCAAGGGAGCCGGCAGGTACAGCTGCACTTCCAGGCCTGATGCTTACTTCCGAGGGTGCACCCCTATGTCAGCACCCAGCTGCTCTCCGTCCTGACACTGATCCCTCCAGAGGAGGGTGAGTCACTTGCTCATCATCCCACCTCTCCTCCCACGTGGGTGAGAAATGCCGGAGGGAGGTCCCATGTCCACACCCCAAGTGTTTATCCTTTTATGTGCCCTGTGATGACTCAGCTCCTTCTGGAGAGCAGAGGTGGCCTGGGACATGTGCAAGAGGAAGGGGCAAAGGTTTTCTGGGGCATCACCCAACTTTTACAACTAGGAGCCATGGCTGGAGCTAAGACTCTCCAAAGCCCACGCCGGGGCCAGAGGGTTCTCCCCTATCTTCTCAGATCTACTCGTTCTGAGTGGGACACAAGCCATATCTTTGCGCTCAGCTTGTGATTGCACAATAATACCACCCAGAAAACAAATTAAAAATAGGAAAAATCCATCCAAGTCGTGTGTCTGCTGCGGCAGAGCAGTGTCAGATTGCTAGGCAACCCAGGCGATCCTGTGGGAAGCAGGTCTGCGCCGAGCTTGTTCCACACAAGTAGAGCCCTTGTCCCTTTTGTGTGGATGTGCTCAGCCGGATCTGAGCAAAAGTCATGAGCGGAGAGCAGACGCGGGCTGCGCAAGCTGGCGGAGCACTCGTCCGTCTGGACAAATGGATTTTCCAGAGGACAGAGAGGAGATGGGGGTGTCCACATGACGGGAAACATCTGGATACACATCAGAAAATCAATCCAATGTCTCCATGTTTCCCAAGGTCCAGGTGTTTAGAGCGGTGTGGGCAAAGCGTCTGCATTTTAATGAATTCTTCCCCCAGTTTCCCCATCACCTTCCTCAAGAGGCAAATGTGAACTCGGTTGAGAAGGCTGGAGGGAGGAGGAGGTAGGAAAGAGACACAGGCAGAGGAAGTGGGGAGCCGGAGCGGGAGGATAATGAGGCCCAGCGCCTGGCTTTGTGCACCCAGGAGTGAGAGGGAAGCGGAGGAAATGCACGTGCGGGCTTTCTGCAGTTTGGTCCAAACCTTAGTCACATTAAAATGTTTGCGGATGTTAAAACGTTGGCTATGAGCATCAGATACTCTTTAAAAAAAAAAAAGGTGGGGGACATGGCATTGTGAAAAGCAGCAAAGATTTCTTTCCATTTCATTTTCAGGTCTTCAGAAGGTGAAGAGGGTAAAGCCCCGAGCGCTGCTTCCCACTGAGAGGTGCAGCGACCCCCCAGGGCCCGTGCGGAAAGGAGGGATGAATGTCCTGGGGCTGCCACAAAATCAGAACCTTAAAACACAGAAATTGACTCTCTCACAGAGTCTGGAGGCCTCAGTCTGAAATCAAGGGGTGGGCAGGTGCCGCAGGGGGAGAATCCACTGCCTCTGGGCTTGTGGGTGTCTCTCTCTGCTCTCGGCCTGTCCTCACGGACCTTCTTTTCTTTACACAAGGATGCCAGGCATTGGAGCGAGGGCCACCCTGATCCTGCATGACTCCTTCTTAACCAATCACACCTGCACAAGCACTGCAGTATTTCCTGATAAGCTCCAGGCAGACAAGAATTCCGAGGAGGACACTATTCAACCCACTACAAGGGGTTGTCAATGGACCCCAGCGAGCTTTGGGGCTGGTGGGCTCTGACCATTCATTCCCTCATCTTTCCCCACACCCCCGACAGATGGGGTGCCACCCAGGGAGCTGCAGTGACGGGGCACCTGCCGCCTCCCAGGACTCCCCCCGTTGGGCAGGGGCTCTTAGCTGCCACATCACACCCCACCCCATCTCCAGCCAATTCCTCTCACACCATTTCTGGGCACGTACAACCAGATAAACATTACCTGTTAACTTTAATCTAACTGGTCATCTTCAACCTGGCACATGAGTCTGTCCTTTGGTTTGTTTCTCCCAAGGTTGAAACACACTTTGAAGAGCCTGATCCAAGGCAGCAGGAAACTAGTGATTGGGAATCGGGCCCTGAGCGGCCCACAAGGCAGCGAGGCCAAGTGAGTGGCCATGGTGACGCTGTGTGCTCGGAAGTGCAGCTACTGAATGATCCTGGTGGAAGCGCGTCTCTGCCTGCTGAGCCACGCTGGGCTCGGACACTGAGGAGTGGGGGACTGGGAGTTCCTTCACGGAACACTCTGGCTGTTCCTGGCTTCCAGGAACTTCTCAGTGACCACTTCAGGGTGGTGTCAGCCGATGACTACAGTGACGTTGGATTCACTGAGGCATGACCCAGGGACCTTCAGAAACCTCGTGCAGGTACCTCCAGGACACTAAACACTTGTGTGTACACTCAGGATGAAGGGGCATGTTGTCATGTGTGACAGAGCCCCTCTGGGGCAGCTCGTTGCTGTCACGTGACTACCCTTAGTCATGGGAAAACACACACATCACACAAGACAGAGCATGTGCTAATGACACAGCTTAGGAGCCACGGGAAGGGAGGGAGAGGGACAAAGGACAGTGGCAGGAAGATTGTGTGTAGTCTGACCTCAGGCCTCTCACCCTGAGGCGTCAAGTCTTTGAATTCATCTTTATTTTAAATTTCATCCCCCCACAGCTAGTTCACTCTGGGAAGCTGAGGCAGGTAGATCACTTGAGCTCAGGAATTCATGACCGGCCTGAGCAAGAGCAAGACCCTGTCTCTGCTACAAATAGAAAAACTAGCCGGGCGTTGTGGTGGGCACCTATAGTCCCAGCTATTTGGGAGGCCGAGGCAAGGGGATTGCTTAAGCCCAAGAGTTTGAAGTTGTGTGAACTGTGATGCCACAGCACTCTATCCAGGGCAGCACAGTGAGACTCTGTCTCAGAAAAAAAGACTGTAGAATAAACACATAAAGTAAATTTCATCCCCCTCATTTTAAGATCTTTCCAAGAGAAGACACTGTTTACTGTCCCCATGTCCACGCACTTCCTCCTGAGACCCCTGAGGTGCTGCCTTCTCTGTGGGCTCCAAACGGGTATTCCCACAGGGCAGCAGGGCAGCAGCTGTGGGTCATTACCCGCATGCCCTGGTGGCCTCTGACAGCCTGCCCTTGGCACCCACAGGGTAGGCAGTGGGACCAAGCCTTTCCCTCCAGTTCTGGCCCGGGGCTCAGAGAAGTGTCTACAGGGGACGTGTCCTTGACCCAGGGCTCTTCCCCTCCCCCAAGATGCACCAGCAGGCAGTGTGGCTGGGAGGTGGCCCCTTCCTTACCAGGTGCCAGGCCACCAACATTCTCTTGGCCCCACGCCTACAGCTCTGGCTGCCGTAACAGAGAGTTTCCAACAAGGGCTTCAGTAGCAGACACCTCCCCCCCCCACCCCAGTGCTGGAGCCTGAAGCCCAAGACGCAGATGTGGGCAGGAAACCAGGCCTGCCCCTGGCGCTCACAGGGTAGGCAGGCCTCTCCCCTTGCCTTGCAGCTGGCCGTCCCCTCCCCACGTCCTCTCAGTGTCTTCCCTTCACACACTTGCCAGCCTGGTGTCGCAGTGTGTCCTAAGTCCCTCTTCTCATGAGGACCCCGTCAGACGGGAGCAGACCCAGTGCCCTGGCCTCCTGTCACTGCAGTCACCCACCTCCGCAAGGCCCCATCTCCAAGTATGGTCACTGCTGAGGCGCTGAGGTCAGGACAGCACGCAGGGGATTGGGGGAGCTCAGCCCACAACACCCTTCTTCTCCTGTCATGCCCCCCCATTCTCTTTACACAGCCACATTTCCGGTCCCGCAAACCCAGCTGGCCTCCACTCCTCCTTCCCCTTTCCACTGTGGAGCACTGGCCAGCAAGCTCTGTCCACACCAGCCCTGCAACAGGACCGTCCTCTGTGCTCCCCCATCCTGGAGCCCCCAGCCCAGCCCAGACCCTTTTGCCTCCAGAGAGCAGGATAAGAAACTTCTGGTGTTTTAAGCCACTGGGTTTGTGTGCTTTGTTGTGGCAGCCCCAGAAAACTTAACCCGCAGCTTCTGCACCACGTGTGTGACGCTTCAGCACCTCCAGGAACGCATGGGGCCTCATCCCTGTCCCCAGGACGGTCGGCTCCTGCAGCAAAGTTGGCCCCTGGTTGGCACAGCTGCAGGGGACTCTGGGAGAGAGGAGTGGTCTTCACCTGCTAAGATTCATCAAGCGGGGAGTCTCCCCTGTCACAAACAGGCCCCAGTCACCGGGTACCAGAAAGAAGGTTGAGGAGCCCCCACAGCGTGTGATGGGATCTGGAAAGATGAGTCCAACAACAGTGACGGGGACTTAGAGACCTGTGGGCTCCTCTGTCCTGAGCCGCGAAAGTCAGAGCCAAAGTCGTAGCCAAACCCAGAGTCGAGCAGAGGTACTAACTCATCCCTGGGGCCACATCACTGCTCCTGTCCCTTGTCTGTCTCCTTGTCAAGTACTCACCGTCTGCTTTCTTTGCAAAGATGCCTCAGTCTCTTTCGGGAGTCAGGGCCCTGCCCACTTCTGACTCACAGGCAGCCCCTGGCTTCATGACTTGTCTCCTGTTTCTGGCACAGCTCTCCCGCCTCTGGGGGTGCCCTCAGGAGAACACCCTGGAGCCCCTCCTTGGTAGACTTGCTGCCTGCCAAGCTCAGGTCGGTGAGCCCACCACGCATGTCCCTGAGTGGAGGCTCCCAGGTCATGTTCTCAGGGGATACAATGTGTTTTTAAAGAGAGTTACTGAGATGCAACAGCCACACAACACACTGCCCACGTTTAAAGGGGACAGTCTACTTCTTGTGACACAGAGGTGTGCCCCTAAAACCATCACCACAGTGGGTCCGGCAATGCCCCACCCCCAGAGACTTTCTGTTGGGGACTCTCCCTGTGTCCCCACCCCAGAAAACCACGGATCTGCTGTCTGTCACTACACGTCTGGTACTTTACATAAATGGGTAACTTCACTGGGTGCCTTTCCCAGAGACGCCATTTCCTGTGTCAGGGTTGTCCCTCCTCCCCGCTGAGTAACGTCCCACTTCCTGAGTGGGCCCCAGTGTGCTCATCCATCCTCCGTGCACGTTTGCATTATTTCCAGTTTGGGCCTGTTACAAATCACGGCACTATGGACGTGAGCGTGGACACGTGCTTTTATTTTCAACAGTAAGTGAGTTGGGTGAAGGCAGGTGTGGCGGAATCCTGCTCCCCCCCATGGACGTGCAGGCCGGAGCAGCTGTGGCTGCCAGGGTGTGGGGACAGCGTCCCTCACCACCCACAGAAAACTCAGCTTTGGGAGTGAGGGGTCTTGGGGGGACGCGGCACTGGTTACACCTTTGTGACTGTTCCAGGGAAAGGCAAGTGAGTGACCAGGTGGTGGGAAGTGGCTCGCTGGAGTGAACAGAAGGAGAACATGAAGATTACTCAGACGGCGGCCTGGGGTGGTGCACAGCCACCTGTGTTCATGGTTTAGAGGCCGGGGGCGAGCAGAGGAGACGCAGAGAGGCCCTGCCGGGGTCAGGCGGACCTGATGCTTCCCTGGCCTCACCCTCAGGTTGAGCACCTTCTAACACATAGCCACCCACCCCAGTCTGGCCACAGCAGAGCTCCCTGTCCAGTTCCTATGGCTCATTAGCAAAAGAAACAGGAAAGCCCGCCTTCCCCAGCCAGAACTGGACACCCAGGCTCACCAGCCTGTCCTCCCAGCCAGCCCAGCAGCCCCCACCCCTTCTGCCAGGGAAGGAGTATCTAATATTAAGATTATCGTCATCCAGTTGAGCTGACAATGTGATGAGCCTGTGATGAGGGTCCTCACAGCCCCGTATCTCCTCCCCTTCCTTGTGTAGTAACAACCCCGGCCCTGAGCCAGCTTGTCCTCATCCAGGGTGAGAATTATGTTCACATCACAGCCTCCTTAGAGCCAAGCATGATCCTGGGACCACCTGCGGCCTATGGCCAATGGAAGGGAGAAGGACTGACATCTACAGCTCCAGGCCATGCGCCCCAGCTGGGGGACAGTCGGACAGCCCCCAGCTCACACTCCAGCAGCGGAGGACTGGAACATAGTGAGCTCGGGCCATCTTGGGCCAACTCTGCAGATTTGGGCCCCAAGAGAGAAGGCTCTGGCTCCAGCAACCCCTGGGCTCGGCCCCTGCCTCCAGACAGTCACTCAGAGAAAATTGACTTGTGACTTGCTAAAGGTCCTGATCTCAGATGCTCCGCCACCCTTGGCCTCGTTTACATCCTAACACAATATTTCTATCTCAGTTCAGTGTTGAACCTAGGAACAAAACACGGGAGAGGGGCCAGGCAGGTATCACTTTTGACATTTTACTGACAAAACAAACAAATAAAACCCAAGACTCCAGCAGTCATATGATTTACCCAGGGCCACACACAGGGGGCACAGGCTGGGGTCTCCCCACATCCTGCCCAGCTGGCCTGGCCCTTCCCCCATCCAGGGAACAAACCATTTGTCTAGCTGGGTCTACTATTCTGACCCCAGCAGCAGCAGTAAGGGACCCTGAGCTCCCAAGTCATTTGGACCAGTGCCCCCCACAACTCCCTCCCCTGCAAGGTGTCTTCACCATAGCTGCCCCCCACCTCCTGGGGCATCCAACCTGGCCCCAGACCAGGGCCCATGTCACCTGGTTCCTGACGAATAGGAAGGCAGCCTCCTCTGGAGACATGGCCCAGCTCTACATGAAAGCTGGGGACGGGGACAGGGCTTGGCTTTTTCTCTGCTAAAGGTCACCCCCAGCTCCAGAAATGAGATCTAAGATTCTATCAGAAACAGCCTTAAGCTGGCCGAAACAAGTTAGGGACTATAGGTGATGTCTCCATGGGGCGCTGAAGTCCTCTTGCTACAGAAGTGCAAGGTCAGAGAACCCTCTGTCCCCCAACCCTCCCTCTAGGCGGGTCCCCCACAGCTTCTGGGCAGTTTCTCACTGCTGGAAGCTGACCCACAGTAGAGCCTGGTGCTCAGGCCTGCTGTCTGCTCTAGGGTCCCCAGGCCTCAGAGACAGGGGACCCGGTGGGCTCAGCCCCCAGCTCTGCTCCAGTTCCACATGGTTGGGTGTGCTGAGCTTCTCCTGACCAGGCTATGGTCCTGTTCCCCAACCCACCCTTGCTCCAGCCACCCCCAGCCTGTGTCCTCCTGTGCCTCCCTGGACAGGAATGGGCCTGGGGCTGACCCACCTGAGGGGGCCCCATGAGCCTCCTGCTCAGCTGTTCAAACAGCTGGTTTCCCCAGCAGACTTCTTAGATCATGAAACCCCTACTCTGACCTGAGGCCTGGGGCTGGGTATATGGGTGTGACCCCTGCTTAATCTCCTGCCAGCAGAGTCCTTGGCCAGCAGGAAACACCCCAGAACAGTCTCTGAAGCTGCAGCAACCGTGGCTACAAGGAGAGCCCTGCACTGAGTTTTTTTAAACTGGTGTGAAATTCATTTAGCATGAAAGTACCCATTTAAAGGGTGCCATTCCGAGGCATTCAGCACACTCCCCGCATCACACAGCCGTCACCTTCACCAAGCTCCAAAGCATCGCCATCACCCCAAAAGGAAACTCTGTCCCCACTAAGCAGCCCCTCCCTGCCTCCACCTCTGTGCTTCTGTTTTTGATATTAAATAAACAAAACACGATTTGCCACTATTATTCTGGCTCCAAAGCCTCGGCCCCTTTTGCAAAGGACTGTCATGCTGTCCTTTGTCTTCCCAGCCTGAGCACTGCCCCCGTCCACCCTAAGCTCCTTTCTAAGGGTGTCACATAAAGACAAGGGCAAGTCCTCAGGGACCTGGGAAACAACTTGGTCATTTGCCCAAAGAAAGTGGCCGCCCATTCAGGCTTGTCACTCATTCACTGATTCAACAAATATGCTTGGAGCCCCTTCTAAGTGCCCTGCTCTGGGTGGGGAGTGGCCCCCAGCATAGATGGATAAATCCTAGCCAGCCCCACGACCCCGGCACAGTGGAACTGGGAGGCAGGTAGCTAATCACCCAACAGCAAAGCCGCCTGGTGAGTGTTCTGGGAGAACAGGAAAAAAGGCTGCACCCACGGCGTGGCCCGGCCGTCTCCTCTCAGTAAAGGCTGCACCCACGGCGTGGCCCGGCCGTCTCCTCTCAGTAAAGGCTGCACCCACGGCGTGGCCCGGACGTCTCCTCTCAGTAAAGGCTGCACCCACGGTGTGGCCCGGACGTCTCCTCTCAGTAAAGGCTGCATCCACGGTGTGGCCCGGACGTCTCCTCTCAGTAAAGGCTGCACCATGGCATGGCCTGGCCGTCTCCTCTCAGTAAAGCCTGCACCACGGTGTGGCCTGGTCGTCTCCTCTCAGTAAAAGCTGCACCACGGCATGGCCTGGCCGTCTCCTCTCAGTAAAGGCTGCACCCACGGTGTGGCCTGGACGTCTCCTCTCAGTAAAGGCTGCACCATGGCATGGCCTGGCCATCTCCTCTCAGTAAAGGCTGCACCCACGGCGTGGCCTGGCCGTCTCCTCTCAGTAAAGCCTGCACCACGGTGTGGCCTGGTCGTCTCCTCTCAGTAAAGGCTGCACCCACAGTGTGGCCCGGACGTCTCCTCTCAGTAAAGGCTGTCCCACGGTGTGGCCTGGACGTCTCCTCTCAGTAAAGGCTGCACCACAGTGTGGCCTGGACATCTCCTCTCAGTAAAGGCTGCACCCACGGCATGGCCTGGACATCTCCTCTCAGTAAAGGCTGCACCCACGGTGTGGCCCGGCCGTCTCCTCTCAGTAAAGGCTGCACCCACGGCGTGGCCCGGACGTCTCCTCTCAGTAAAGGCTGCACCCACGGCGTGGCCCGGACGTCTCCTCTCAGTATTTTCATCCACAATCACACGTGTTAACAAGGCCACCTTCACATTCAAGGCCACCTTTGAACACTAAGGGAGAGGGCGCATATGCTTGACGAGACCCCTGCAGGCAGGGGCTCCAAGAGGCAACTCACGCAAGACTGAAGGGTCACCCCACAGTGGGGAAAAGGTCAAACCCCACCAGTCACAGAAGCAACGCAAATCAAAACATAAACATGCTTCCATTTTTTCCGCTTGCTAGATTTTGAAAACGCTGATTACACCCCGTGCTTCTGCGGGAGCTGGGAAATGACCCTGTCCTTCGCCTGCTGGTGGGATCCCAAGCCAGCGTAATCTTTCTGGAGGACAGATTGGCACTCGGATCAAAAGCTTTCAAAATGTGTTTAACCTTTAACTCGGCAATTCCACTTATAGGAATTTACCCTAAGGAGAAACTCAGGCACAAACACAAAGATTTATCTCGAAAGATTTATGAACTAGAATATTTGCACCGTTGCTTATAACATCAAAAGACTGAAAACAAACAAAATGTCCAACTCCAGGGTGCTTAGTAAATAATTTGTGCACTCATTAAAAATCCCAACGTGGAAGCTGTTGCAAAGTGCTTATAAACCATCTAAGGAGACGGTTTATGGAGCAGAACTGTGCAGGATGACCCAGTTACACCCCTGGCCTCCAGGGCAGGCTGGAAGGACCCTCCCCAGGGCAGCGGTGACCTCCTCTAGGGAAGAGGGTGAAGGGCAATTTTGTATTTTCCTTTTTGAATTTTATTGCATGTTCTAGGCTTTCTACATTGGATCTGATTTGTATTTAGAATCAGGAAAATTATAAGGAATATTTTAAAAATTCAATTAGAAATGTTAAAGAGCCCCTTTATCCTCCAAGTACAGGCTCACAGGGAAGGAAGAAAAGGAGCCCACTCCCACCCAGTGTAGGGACCTCCTGCTGGGTTCCCACAATGCTCAAGAATGCTGCAGTCTCCTGCCTTTGACCAAGAAAAGACAGAGTACCCCAGGGAGATGCAGCAGCCAAGCAGGCAGCACCCCCCATCCACACTCAGTACAGCACTAATTATGCTGAAACAAATTGTCACCCGGTCAGGGTGTTGGTGGCTGTTTCTGTTTGTTGGTCAGTGGCCAGACTCAAACATGTTGCATAAGACTGACCACAAATAGGCCAGGTGCAGTGGCTCACACCTGTAATTCCAGTACTTGGGGAGGCCAAAGTGGGTAGATCACTTGAGCTCAGAAGTTTGAGACCAGCCTGAGTAAGAGCAAGACCCTGTCTCTATTAAAAATAGAAAACTAGCTGGGCGTTGTAGCACACGCCTGTATCCCAGCTACTCAGGAGGCTGAGGCAGGAGGATCACTGGAGCCCAAGAGTTTGAGGTTGCTGTGAGCTATTACACTACAGCACTCTACCCAAGGTTAAAGAGTGAGACTCTGTCTCAGAAAAAAAAAGAAAGAAAGAAAAGAAAAAAAGAATAACCACAAAGAGACTTTGTATATTCTAGGAGGGTCTGTTCTGGTCTCAGGGCCCTGCCTTCTGCTGGTCCTTTCCAGATGAAGGTCTGAATTGATTTGCTGGCGTCAGGCCATCAGGGGTACTTCCTTCAGCTCGGGCGGGTGGACCACCACAGAGACAGGTCTCTAACCCTCCCTTCTCAGGGGAAAAGGCCCCTGCCCAGGCTGATTCCTATTGGAACCTAAGATCTGGAAGCCTTGTTATTACAAAGTATGTATTCCTAAAGCTCATGGTTCAGGAGAAGAGCAGACACCCTGCCGCCAGCTGGCTGCCACCTGACTTTATTCCCTCACTCATCTCTCAAAATAACACCCCACGTTCAGTAAGGAAACTGAGCCTCTGACACCTGCTGGGCCTGCTCAGCACACAGTTGCGGGGTCCCTCCAGATCAGGCGATCTCACAAGAACCCCCCATCCTGTCCCCAGGTAGAGGCCACAGTCATTTTGTGACCTACCAGCCAGCAAGGGTGACAGGGAACCAGCTCCATTCAGACTCCAGAGCAAGAGCTCTCTCTACTCCTACTTAGACCAAGGTTTGTTTGGAATTAACTAGGAGATCCAGGCTGCAGCCCACAGGGAGCACAGCAAACCTCCCGGGGCAGAGCCCTGGCATTGGGACACCTAAACCTCCTGGCAGCTGGGCTGAGAGCTGCTGCAGGTGCAGGCATCAGCCCTGGAGTCTCCAAAGCTCCGTGTGCACCTCAGCCATTTAGAGAACCTGTTCAGGATTTGTGGTCTAAACGCTCTTTAAATGTGCCCAGGGGCAAGAAGGAGGCAGTGGGGGGGAAGAGCAGGAAGGGGCACCTCCAGGAGGGAAGCTGGCAGTTGTGCAGTTCCCACCATCCAGTTGCATCCATCTGCCCTCAGAGGCTTGGGGCAGATGAAGGACAGGCCGCGGCTGACCGCAGGGACCCAGGATCCAACCCCGTCTCTGCCATTTCTCACTGACCTTGCTTCATTCTTAAGGAGCCAAAGAAGTTTCTTCCCACCATGGCAGGTCTAGGGGGTGGGGAGTGTGCCGTGCAGTTCCTTGCACCCCGCCCACACCCCTGTGGCCTACTCCACATCTCAGGAGGGGACATCAACGCATCACACAGCTGCTCCTGCTTCCCCAGAAGCCACCCTCTGTCTGCTCTCCCTAGAGGAGGGGTGCCAGCTCTGTGGGGTCCCAGGAGTGCCATTTTTAGACTCCCTCTTGCATGGCACCCTGACAGAGGGTGCCCAGTGGTCCCCTAAGGAGTCTTGCTGTCCCCCATCTCCAGAAAGTGGATGGCTTGTGGACAGCAGAGCTCTGTATCACCCAGTCACCCACCTCCCGCCAGGACAAAGGGGTCAGCCAGCACTAATGTGCCTGGGTGCCCACAGCAAGGAGGCCGCTGGGGAAGATGGCCCAGCCCTGGAGGGCTCGGAGCAGGAGCCTCCTTCCACACAAACGCAACATGGCAGAAACCAGCAGACAACTCTATTGGGAGAACAAGAGCTAATTAAATTTACTGGGATCATTGAAGAGGAAATTATTTAATATTCCAAACAGAATTTAATATTTGGAAGCGTGAACAGCCTTGCTTCATTGTAGATGGGCTTTTACCACCCTGGTCTACACTTAGCAGGATCCCTATACAAATGAGGGGGCAGAGAGGGACGAGCCTGGATTGCAGAGTGGACGTGCTGTCCCCGAAGCCAGGGGAGATGGCACAGGTGGGCAGTCCTTGTAGTCCCTGGCAATGCTGCTCTGGATCCTAAGGGGCCTCCCGTGGGTGCCTCTGTGATGAACTGAAGGTCTTGTCCATGGGTTCCACGGCCCCAAGTTTCAGGTCTCTGATCCCTGACCCCCTGGGGTCATGGGTCATGTTGGCCCAGTCACACGTCCAGGTGGGAGGAGCAGGGCACATCACCATTCCTTGGAAAGCATGTGTCTAAACACCGCTGTATCTCATGGGACACTTTGACCAAGGCCAGAGGTAGCCAAGTTTGACCGGTCAGGAGTCACTCACCTTATTTCCTAAGGCCCCGCCGGGGACCATCCTGGAAGTTTCTCCAGGACAATAGCTCTCAAAGGAGCTCAGTGGCCGGTGATGGCCACTCCATACTGCACTCACGGGGTCGCCGTGGCATGGCCTCCAGAGTCCTGAGGAGATGCCCTGGAAACGTGAGCTTAGCACCCAGGAGCCACGGCTGAGACCCTCCCCAGAGAGCTCACAGGTAGGGTCTGGAAACAGGTGTCACCTGCAGCACCTGCAGGCCGGGCCCCTCACTCCTCTGGGAAAACATAACTTCTCAGTGGGAACTGATGAGGTGGGGGGCACAGAGCCCTGTATGAGAGCCTGGGCCGGCCACAGAGATAAGGAGGTCCCACCTGGCTCTCAGCCATGTGCCATCTGAGGCCACAAATGACAGAAACTCACGTTACACAGCCTCATCAGAAGGAAAATTAAAGAGACAGGTTACCTAGGAGGGAGAACAGTGAGGAGGGATGGAGGGGGTGAGACAGAGAGAATGGAGGGAGGTGGGTAGGGTGGGGAGAAAATAGAGGGGTGTAAGGAAGAGGAGAGAGAGGAGGGGTGTGGGGAAGGGGGAGGAAGGGAGAGAGAGGACACTGATCTTTCAGGCCAGCTCTACCGTGGGCTTCCTGACACTGGGCTCCACCCTAGCAGGTGGAAGCAGCACCCCCAAGTCTACATGTACAGAAGCCACAGTGAAGGATACGGATTGGCCCAGCCTCAGCATAGCCTATCCCTGCCCAGATTCTGATCCTGTGAGCAGGGCTACGAGAAACTGATAGCGTCACGTACACACCTGTGGAAGAGGGGCACAGAGGGACACAGGGACTGGGGCAGGCAGAGGCCACAGTAGCGTGGCCTGGGCACCTGGCCTCCATCGAGCACACACAGCACCTGGCGCACCCCAGCAGAGAGGTGCTGCAGAATCCCTCGCAGCCACATGCCAGAGCACAGACGCACCTGATCAAACTCCAGACCCAGCTGTCACTCAGTGCAACTCACAATCTGTCACGTGCTGTAACTGATTCTGCCTCTTCCTGCCTGAGGGCCAGAGATTGGCCACACTTCATAAGCGTGATTAAAAGTCAACAGCCCAAACGCCAGGTGGGTTTTCCACCGTGAGGCATCAGAAGCTGCTCTGGGGCAGTAGTTCTGGCCTGTTCTCCTGTCCTTCCGACCCTTCGCACCAATGCACTGGGTGGTGCCCACCCCTGGAAGAACAAAGCCCTGAGACCAGCTTATATTTTGCTTTTTTTAATTGTCTTTCCCACTTAGCCTCTTGTTCAAACAGATTATCATGAAAGTCCGTAATCCCCATTTAAGCACCTAAAACCCCCTCTAAAATAACCTATTAATCAATTCCCACTTCTGTCTGTTGCTATTAACCTATTTGTCTTCAGCGTCACTGGCGGCTCATCTCTCTTCACTAAGCTCATCTGGCTGGCAGTGCCCACCTTCTTGACCAGAGGCAGGGGAGGGGCAGGGGTCTGGAGCCCCAGGAGGACAGAGCCACCTCTGCACCTCTCCTGTGCTTCCTGGGTGTGGCCCTCACACTGGTGGAGGAGACCGGTGAGAGCTGTGGGTCCACCCGCACCTGCCCAGGGGTCAGCCCCTGCCCACCTCACCACAGAGCCACGGACAAGCGGGAAAGGCTGAGTTTCATGCTAATAGAACACTGTGACCAAGGTACATGGTAACCACAAAGTGAGTTCCAGAACAGCATTTATAAAATTTCATTTATATGGGGGGAAGGATTTTATCTATCCACCTATCTAAAATTTGCTCAAAAAATGTGCTGCCAACTTTATTGCTGGGCTGTGGGAATAGGAGCCGAGAAAGTAGGTCAGCCAGAGAACTTCTAGCTTCCACTTTTTAACTTTTCTACACTGATTTCATGTTTTTGCTATGAACAAGCATACTTTCTTCATAGGAAAATGGGGTTAAGAGCTTTTTCTTTAACATGGTTTTAAGAGCAGAAGTAAAAGGGTAAAGTTCTGTATGCAGTGAAGTTAAGTATTATCAGTTTCAGACAGACTATCACAGTTATAAAATGTTTACATCGGCCTCTGGAATAGTGGTTTTCAACAGCTCTGCCACGGCACACTGGCATGCTGTGAGAGGATCTTTAATTAATTAAATTACTTTCAAAAGAAGTTCAAAGCGTGGTAAGCATATTCTTTCTTTACTCTTTTTTTGAATCAACATAATTTA
>CAUYQV010067142.1:0-49747 GCA_963574575.1 Galagoides demidoff
ACAATAAAGATGTTTGTATCAGAATGTTTTTTGATACAGTCTTAAGTTTTTGCTGAAACCAATTCTCCCTGCTTCATATTCCCACATTCCTGACTTGGAATTGAGGTAGGTGGCAACAATTATTTCTTAGAAGTTCAAAACTTTGTTCTGTTATTTTGAAGTTGATTTACAGGATTTGAAAGACATTTCTTCTTTATCCTGTAGGCATCTTAATAGAACAGTATTTTGTTAATAATACCCTTTGTCCTTTATTCCCCTGATAAGGCTAGCCTAGTAGATAGGTTTTTGACTCTTTCAACATTTAGTCTTATAAATATTTTAAAAGAATGTGATTATCTTATAACAATTTGTTATTAATTTTATTTAAGAATTTTTTCTGGGTGTTCTTAGTTTGTCAAATTGAAAACATTTATTTTGATTGAGAGACATTTTTTCTAACAGTAGTCCAAAGTTCCATGCCTATATGATATCTACACTAAATTCTCCATTCACTATTTCTGATGTAGATAGAGAATTTACTAGTGGCTAGTGGTCTGGTAGTCTAACAACTGATGTGACCATCTTGGAATACTTTTTGGATCTTGATGAGCTTTTCAGTATAACCCTGTTTATTTGTTTATTTTATTTATTGAGATAAGAGTTTCTCTCTGTCATCCTGGGTAGAGTGTTATGGCATCATAGCTTACGACAACCTCAGACTCTTGGGCTCAAGCCATCCTCTTATGTCAGTTTTTCATTTTTTGGTAGAGTTGGAGGTAGGTTACTTCCTATATCAGAATCACAGTACATTGTATTTTCTAAAATTTCATTAAATAGTGTTGAAAAATGGAAAGACTATGAACTATTATGAAATAAGAATAGCTGGATTGAGCCTAGGGCTTGCCATTTGTAGGCAAGATGCTTAGTTTCCGTGGCCTTGAACTCAAATGAAATATCTGTGGAATTACTTTATAGGTTTTAAAATGTTGTGCAAATGTAATTTATAATTATGATACTGGATCACACTTGCTGATAATGTGGGTTATGATAATGATTCAAATCAAAAATAATGTTTGAATTATTCTCATCAAAAGACTGTATAGTTCATATGCAATGATTGTGGGCTTTACTTTAATATGTAAACTTAAGTGTCAGACCTAAGTCCTTTGACTCTAAATCCACTGCTCTTTTCACATAATTACCTCAGCAAAGTAAATAATATGTATTTCCTAGTTGCCATAATGGAACATCTTATCAGCTATTTTAAGTGCTCTGAGATATCTATAGTACACATATTTACTATCATTTTCCCAAGTTTTATAGCCTCTGATTTGTGGTTAGAATAATAGCCTTCACTTTGTTGTGTGTGTTTTAAATATGACATGAGAGAATATGGTTGGAATTAGTAAGAGTGATCATTTTATTCAATATACTATGAACTTCCAACTGAATCAAGTGCATCCCCTTTAAAAGTGAGTAATTTTTTTTTTCTGAGACAGAGTCTCACTCCGTCACTTTGGGTAGAGAGAGTGCCGTAGTGTCATCCTAGATCATAGTAACCTTGAACTCTTGGGCCCAAGCAAGCCTCTTGCCTGAGTTTTTTTTTTTTATTTTTAGTGGACATAGGGTTTAGCTTTTGCTCAGGCTGGTCTCAAATTCCTGATCTCAAGTAATCTACCCACCTGGGCCTTCCAGAGTGCTAGGATTAAAGTTGTGAGCCACCATACCCAGCTGTTTTTTTTTTTTTAATTAGGAAGATAATGGCCTGTTTGATATAATAAAAGCGTAGAGTTTGTGAGTGTGTTGAGACTGGAAAGGGATCTAGGGGCCCAATTGTTTTCTTATCCTCCATGCCAGGGGTCTGCAAACTTTTCATGTCAAGAAAACTTTTCATGTCAAGAAACAGATATCAAATGTTTTTTGTCTTCTGGGCCATTTGGTCTCTGTTGCAACTACTCAATTCTTATTACTGTGAAAGCAGCCATAGATGATATGTAAATGAATGGCCATGACCATTTTCCAATAAAACTGTTTAGGAAAGGAGATGGTGGATTACGTTTAGCCCATGAACCTTAGTTTGCCAGCCCTTACTCTACATGATAAATGAGTTTAGGTTTTATGCTCTAGGCACAGAAGAACCATTGGATGTTTCTGAATAGGAAATTGTATGATTGGAATTTTATTTTGAAAAGGTAACTCAGGTGGTGGAATATAGGATAAATTGAAGAGGAAAGAAAGTGGAGAAGGCAGGCAGGGGAATCAACGGAGACTGTTATTGTATGTAGAGATGGAAAAATGATGAGTATGGGGATGGTAGCAACTAGAGATGGAGATAACTGGATTGATTCTAGCAAGATTTTGGAGGTAGAATTAATAAAGTTTTATTGGGTATGGGACATAAAAAAGAAGAGTACAAATCTGTTAGTCACAAAGTTGAGGAAAGGGGAAATATAGGAAACTTGTGATGGAATGATAATGCACTTGATTTAGGATATCTTCTTTGGTACATTCAGGTAGGAAGTGCTGGGTCTGTTAGGTAGGAGGCCTAGAGCTAAGGTGAAGTTCAAGGTTAGAGATAAATATTTAGCAATAATTAGTATATAGTTAGGTAAGGTCACTCAGTAACAGCATGAAGATGGAGAAGAGAGCCCAAGATAAAATTTGAAGGAACCATTAGCATTTTTTTTTTGAGACAGAGCCTCAAGCTGTCCCCCTGGGTAGAGTGCCATGGCATCATAGCTCATAGAAACCTCCAACTCCTGGGCTCAAGTGAGTCTCCTGCCTCAGCCTCCCGAGTAGCTGGGACCACAGGTGCCCGCCACAACACCTGGCTATTTTTTGGTTGCAGCCATCATTGTTGTTTGGTGGACCATCAACATTTTAAACAAGTATGTGTCAGGGTCAAAAAAAAAAAGTAAGAAACTAAAAAAGCAAGATTTAGGTAGGAGTGTCCAACTTTTTTTTCCCCCGGCTGCATATTGGAAAAATAAGAGTTACCGATGAGGCTCGGCGCCTGTGGCTCAATCCGCTAAGGCGCCAGCCACGTACACCTAAGGTGTCGGGTTCGAATCCCCAGCTCGGGCGCCAAACAAACAATGATGGCTACAACCGAAAAATGGCCGGGCATTGTGGCGGGCCCCTGTGGTCCCAGCTACTTGGGAGGCGGAGGCAGGAGACTCGCTTGAGCCCAGGAATTGGAGGTTGCTGTGGGCTGTGATGCCATGGCACTCTACCCAGGGGGATAGCTTGAGGCTCCGTCTCAAAAAAAAAAAAAAGAGTTACTGATGAAAAATTAGCAAAATCTTATCCTTGTAAGATAAACCATAGAGGTGATCCCATCAGTCACCCTCCCTCCAACCATCCACCCCCTCCACTCCCCTTCCTCTACCCCCTTCCCATATTCTTAGGCTATAATTAGGTTATAGCTGTCATGTGAAAGCTATAAATTAGTTTCACAGTAGGGCTGTGTACATTGGATACTTTTTCTTCCATTCATTTCACGAAAAATGAGGTGATTTTAGGCAGTGTCTCCAAGGAGAATAAATAATACTGATGGCAGAGATAGGCATACTGCTAAAGGAATAGCAGCAACAATGATGCCAGGATAGTGAACTGGGAGAAATTTGGTATATGTTTAAGGCTCAAGAAATTGCTTAAGGTCATGTCACATATCTTGAGTTTTACATGTACTCGTTTATGTGTGTATTTGTGTATATACTAAGTTCTATATAGTTGTATTACTTATGTATCTGTCACCATAGTCAATATAAAGAGTTTTTTGTCCACAAGTATTAGTTATGTTGTGCTTTTATAACTACATGTACCTTTCTCCTGCCTAACCTCCTTCCTCTAATTCGTATTCCATTTCTATAGTTTTTTGTTTTTCTTTATTATTAATTATTATTATTTTTTTAGAGACAAAGTCTCACTCTATCACTCTTAGTAGAGTGCTGTGGTATCACAGCTCAGCAACCTCTAACTCTTGGACTTCATTGATTTTCTTGCCTGAGCCTCCTGAGTAGCTGGGATTACAAGCACCCACCACAGCACCTGGCTGTTTTTTTTTGTTGCAGTTTGGTTGGGGTCAGGTTTGAACCCACCACCCTCAGTATATGGGGCTGGCACCCTACCCACTGAGCCACAGGCTCTGCCCAATAGTTTTTTTTTCTTTTTTCATTTCAAGAATATTCTGTAAATCGAGTTATAAGTATGCAACTTCTTTTTCTCAGCATAACTCCCTGGACATCCATCCAAGTTATTGCATATGGCAGTATTCATTCCTTTTTATTTCTGAGTTGTTTTTCACAACATGGATGGTCCACAGTTTGTTTAACTATGCACCAGTTAAAGGATATCCAGTTTTGGGCTATTATAAATAAAGCTGCTATGAACATTCACATATAAGATTTTCATGAATGTAACCTTTCATTTTTCTGGGGTAAATGCTTACGAGTACAATTATGTATCGGTAATTAAATGTTTAATGTTTTCAGAAACTACCAAATTGTTTTTCAGAGTGGTTATATTATTTTATCACTTAATAGCAAGGTACGAGTTTTTCTACATCCTTGGCAACATTTTGTGTTTTAGCTTTTTTAATTTTAGTCTTACTCATGGGTGTACCATAGTTTATCTCATTATGATTTTAATTTGCATTTCCTTTATGGCTACCTATTAGTCAAGGTTTTTCAGAGAAACAGAAGCAATATGATATATGGATAGACTGATTTATATAAAAAATTGCCTGATATAATTATGGAAGGTGAGAATTTCCATGATATGCCAGGTGTAAGCTGAAGACCTGGAAGTGGTGGTGGTGTAATTTCCACCCCAAGTACAGAAGACAGATGTTTCAGGTTGAAAATAGGCAGAGATAGTAAGTCCTCACTTAACTACCTTTTGTCCTACTCAGACTTCCAAGTGATTGAATGAGGCTCACCTTGTTCATTGGAGAGGACATCTGTTTTAATCAGTTTACTGATTCATATATTAGTCTCATCTAGAATTACACTCACAGACATATGCAGAATAATTAGCCAAATATTGGGATATACTGTGACCCAGTGTAAGTGACACACAAAACCATTATAATTTTATCACTTCTCAACTTGGCACCTGTACACATTTCCTTAAACCATACTTAATCTCAAAATAAAGACAATAACAAGGTCATAATGCCACCTAACATGATGCATCTATTTTGTGTACAAGTGAAATACATTAACTCTGTCCCTGGAAGAGGAGAGAAAGTTCCTGAGTAGTGTTTATACTTCATGATAGTTTATAACTTAAATATTATAATGTAAAATTAACATCAAACAATGTTATCAAAATGTTTTAAGTGCCTCTAATATTACATGATAAAGCAAATAAACTTACTTAATACACACATGGCAAACATAACAAAATAAGAAAGAAGAGTTGTCACAATTAACAGTCCTCAGTTCTATAAATGGTCACAAGGCTATAGTTGGTATTTAGTAACCCATTTTTCACTACCCAGAATTGTTAAGGTAAAATGACCCAAACCTTCATACTTTTTTAAAATTTATTTTTATTTTTTGAGACTTGAGTCTCACTGTTGTTACCCTGGGTAGAGTGCCATGGCACTATAGCTTACAGCAGCTTCAAACTCTTGGGCTTGAGCAATCCTCTTGCCTCAGCCTCCTGAGTAGCCGGGACTCCATATGCGTTCCTGAACACCTGGCTAGTTTTTCCATTTCTGGTAGAGGCAGGGTCTCACTCTTGCTCAGGCTAGTCTCTAACTCCGGAGCTCAAGCAATCTGCCAGTCTCAGCCTCCCAGAATGCTAAGATTATAGGTGTGAGCCACAGTGCCTGGCCTCAAACCTTCATTCTTGATCTTTCTAAGCTAGTAGTAGTTCTTCCTGCCTTGCACTGTTGTGGTTTTCTGTTGATCTTAATCGCAGTAATACTAACAGACACTCCAAAATAACTCCTGTCTTCTAAGCATACACTTTCTTAACCTCCATTATGGAGTAGCAGTATAATTTCATCAGAATCACTCAATTTGGTAACGTCCTTATTTGCCTATTGATTTAGAGGCATTGGATACTTAAAGTAGTTGGGAAGCATTCTGAACTTCTATTTCATTGGAATCATTGTTGTGTAAAGCATTCCTCCCTCTGGAACAAAGACTTCTAGGCCAGCAGAGCAGAAGGCTGCTGTAACAGGAAGCAAAAATTTTCTTAGTTGGTTATAGGAGTAATAGTAGGTGGTGCCACTCCTATTTCCACCCCTTTATTCTTAGACCCATGAATCCTGACTGTAGAAGAAAATAGAAACATATATTGGATGCTGATGGCCTGATCAAATTAACAGGTAAAATTAGCCATTATAGCTGTTGATTTTTTTTGTATGCTTACAGTGAGCACACATGCAGAGGGTTCCAAAAACGTATACGCATGTGAAGAGATGTTATCTATATACATAGGTCACTAAGAAAGTTTTGAGGCTGACTGGGTTATGGTCCATTATTTTTACTTATAAGAAGCAGTCCATGGCTTGGCGCCTGTGGCTCAATCGGCTAAGGTGCCAGCCACATACACCTAAGGTGGCAGGTTCAAATCCCCAGCCCAGGCCCGCCAAACAACAATGATGGCTGCAAACAAAAAATGGCCAGGTGTTGTGGCGGGCACCTGTGGTCCCAGCTACTTGGGAGGCAGAGGCAGGAGACTCGCTTGAGCCCAGGAGTTAGAGGTTGCTATGAGCTGTGATGCCATGGCACTCGTCCCAGGGGGAGAGCTTGAGGCTCCGTCTCCAAAAAAACAAAAACAAAAAAAAAAAACAGTCCATGGATACTTTCTGATTCCCCTTTGCAAATTTTAACTTGCTCAGCTTATCAGTGTTGCTAGGAGGGTTTTGTTTTTGTCCCTGTGGATTTTATATTTCCTAATTTTTGTATTTTGTCTCAAAACTTTCAAAAGTTGAATTGAAAATACTGTTGCTAATCAAGTGTACCTAGACATGCTATGCATAATTCATTTCACTGCAGTTTGTACACTTTGGGGGAATTGGTTGATTTTACTTCCAGCTAATCTCTTAAAATGTGTATACATTTTTCTGGTACCTTCAGTTTATGTGTGTATATGTGTGTATGTATATATAGTTTGTGTTGTTTTAAATTTTATTGTTAGTAAGAGTTCTTCATATATTATAGACAATACTAAGTCCTTTGGATATGTCTTTTGAAAATACTTTCTTTTAGTCTGTAGCTTATCTTTTCTTCCTCTACACATCGGCTTTCACAAGTTTTTTTTTTTTTTTTTTTTTTTTTACTTTTGATGCCATCCAGTCTATCAGTTCTCATTTCGGGGGATCATTCTTTTGTTATCACATTTAAGAATTCTTTTCCTAGCCCCCAATTTTAAAGATTTTCTTCTGTGTCTTTTTCTCTAAATGTGTGGTAGTTTTATGTTTTATATTTAATTACATGATACATTTTGAGTTAAATTCTATAAGGAGAGAGGCTTGGGTCAAGGTTCATTTTGTTTTTTTTTTTTTTAGTTTTTGGCTGGGGCTGGGGTTTGAACTGGCCACCTTTGGCATATGGGGCCAGGGCCCTACTCCTTTGAGCCACAGGCGCTGCCCAAGGATCATTGTTTTTCACTTATGGATGTCTAATTGCTTTAGGACTGTTTATTGAAAAGACTATTCTCCCTTCACTGAATGTCATTTATAGCTTTATAAAAATCTATTAAGAAAATTTTTGCAGATATATTATTTTGCCTTCTGTTCCATTGACCTGTGTGTTTATTTCCTCACCTATACCACACCATTTTGATACCTGTAGCTGTTTGGTAAACTTCAATAGTGGGAAGAGTAATCCTGTTCACTTTATTCTTCTCTGTCAACATTGTCTACTGTTAATACATTCTGGGCCAGTGCCTTTCCCTATAAATTTTGAAATAATAGGTCTGGGCACAGTGGTTCATGAACACTTGTAATCTTAGAATCCTGGGAGGCTAAGGCAGGAAGATTGCTTGAGGTCAGGAGCTTGAGACCAGCATGAACAATATAGCAAGACCTTATGTCTGTAAAAAAATTAAAAAATTAGCTGGGCATAGTGGCATGCGCCTGTAGTTCTAGCTACTTGGGAGGCTGAGGCAGGAAGATTGCTTGAGCCCAGGGGTTTGAGGTTGCCTTAAATTAGGCTAAGGGGATGATGTGCTATCCCATGCAACAGAGTGGGACTCTGTTTCAAAAAAAAAAAAAAATAGAATAAGCTTCTTAGGTCCACAAAAGCCTTTTGATAGGATTTATGTTAAACCTGTAAATTAATTTGGGAGAATTGGCATATGTGCTATGTCAAGGCTTCTAATCCATGAACATAGTGTGTCTCTCCATTTATTGAGGTCTTTGATGTATTTCATCACCATTTTGTAATTTTCAGCATACAGTACGGTACATGCTTCCTTAAGGACTTATCAAAAGTATCTCATTTTCTTTGGAGTAATTGAAAATGATACTATGTTTTTAATTCTGGTTTCTAAGTGTTCATTATTATTATTATTATTATTTTTGTAGAGACAGAACCTTGCCATCTTGCCCAGACTAGTCTAGAACTCCTGGGCTTCAAGTGTTCCTCCCCTCTCAGCCTCCCAAAGTAACTGGGATTTTAAGTGTGAGCCACTGTGTGTGGTTCTGAGTTACATTTTAGAAGTAAATCCCAATGAAAATTTTACAAGGACATAGAAAATGAGTAGAAATATTAAATTTGTAATTGTACCTGTGGGTAAATATCTCTTCATGTGGTTGAGTCAATTGCTTACTTGAACCTGTGATTCCTACAAAAATGGGCTTTTATAATGCACTTTAAATTTGGTTTTTGCTATTGGTAGCTGTGTCCTAAAAAGAAATAATGTGATGTAAAATATAAGATTTTATTTAAAAATTCTCATTTTAATTCTAGGTTGGAACCGCTTTTAGATAGATTAACAAGTAGGGAAGACTCTAAAGATATTTAAGAAATCTAATTCAAAATTTTCTTTATTAAATATATAAAAATAAAACCTTAAACTTAGTATAAATGACAAATGTTTTATACCTGATTACCACTTTTTAGCTTTCCTCAATATTTAAATTATTTAGTATATTAGTATTTTCTACCTTTTTTTTTTAACCTATTGCATAATTATTGCTTCAGTATGTTTCAGCATTGGCTTCCTAAGCTTTTTTCAGTCTAATAATGTTTTGCCTTTCCTTTGTAAAGATAATAGAAGGATATATACTTTAGGGTATTTTTCATACAAGTGATAGATTTGCAATGATCCTTCTATTTCTTCTTGCTTAGTGACTTAGGTATTTTGATATGATTGAATTTAGGAGAACAGACTATGGTCTTGAACTGTTGTAGGAATAAGCTGTTTTACTAATAAAGTATTCTTAGTATAAAAAGTGTATTTGTTTTTAAGAATCTTTGTTACTAAGAGTCATTTTAAAGGTTTCTTTAACATTAATTATTACGATATTTAGGGATCTAGTACTAAGCTTTTTATATCAGGATGTTAAATTACTGTAGCTTGTGTTCACTGGCCGAATGTTTGAAAAAAAAAAAAAAAACTTTTCTCTAAAACTATGATTTAATTAGTAATTAAATTGGTAATTTTTCTCTAAAATAATTATACACATTGCTAATGGATAAGCCAATGAAGAAAAAAGTAAAGTAAGAAAAAAAATTACATCGTTCTACAGGGTGTCCATGAAGCTCATGTGCAATTATTTTTTTACAATATATAATATTTTATTAAAATAACAGGAACACTAATAACCCCATTTCTTTTTTTTAATTTTTTTTTATTAAATAATAGCTGTATACATTAATACTGTCATGGGGTACAGTGTGTTGTTTCTAAATATAGTTTGAAGTACTTTCATCCAACTGGTTAACATAGCCTTCATGTCATGTTCTTAGTTATCGTATTAAGACATTTATATTCTACATTTAGAAAGACTCACATGTACCCCCATAGGATAAACCATGTTCACATGCAATTTTAAATTGCACATGAACTTTATGGACACCCTATATAGATTCGGAATGCCATAGAGTAAGGACAGCAAATCTATTATAGAAGACTTTGTTAATAAAGTCTCATTCTAGTTTGAACTTTTGTTAATTTGGGTTACAATATTCCATATTTTAATTTGAAATAAAAGAAATTTAAATATGTAAAATGGTGTATTAATGTCCATTATATATTATACTTCAAATTATGATTTTGTGTTTTTTCCAAAGAGCATTCCATATTCTTAATTTATAAATTTAATTCAGTATCATTTAAATATAATAGTAGAAAAAAATGACCAATTTCAGGAGAACCTTTATATGAATTTCATTAAGTTTTAATAATTCTTTGATGTTCTTGATACAGTTGAACGCTTTTTGTAGGATAACTATGGCTTTTAACTTTCTCCCTTTTACTGTTCATTATTACTTATAATTAACATTGAGAAAGCATAGGAAATTAAACCTAAATACATTAATTTTTCTGTTTGTTAGGGACATTGATAAAAATACACAGTTTAAAAAAATATGATGAAGGATAACAGGAGTAATATAGAAAAAATGATCCATAAAGTAGGAAGTGAACAGTAATTTTTAAGAAAAAGCATTAAGAGTTGGGCAGAATATTTATAAATATTAGGTATAGTGTGGCCAGGTGAACTAAAAATTAACATGAAGAGATACAGAAACATGAAATAGAATTATTGTTTTACTGATTGGACCACTGCAATATTTTGTTCAGTTATTGTTATTTAAAGAGTATCAGACTCTGATGGACTAGAGAAGTCTCAAAAGAAAGCTACCACAATAGTATTTATGGTGAAGGAATGTTTTTCTTGAGATGATAGGGAAGCGAGATATCTATAAATTATGACTGTGAGTAATGTAGAAGAGACCTCATATGTTGAGAGAAAACAAAAAGTATAAATGATAGGTACTTTACTTCATGGAATGTAATGTTTACTTCTTTTTTAATGTATCTCCCAGTGAAGACTCTCTAGAAATTATAGAGAGGGAAATTCAACTCACTTAAAGATAGTCTTCCCCCAAATTAACACAGCTCAAATTAATTGGCCACTTTTGAGAAATAATAACCTTCTCTTTATTAGCAGTGTTTAGGCAGAGACTGAATGGCCATCTGCCAAGTATGTTACAGAACAGGTAGTTAAAGGGAAGGAGTTCAAATCAGAGTTGGTGGCTCCCAAAATTGGCAGAGTATCAGCATCACTGCAGACTTTGTTAGAAAAACCTATTTTGAGGGTTGTGTAACTTTTTGGAGGTAACTTTTTCCCCATTGAAATATCCTATTTATTCCTGAAATTGGGTGATAAAAGCTTTGCACAGTAGATTGTAAATTCCGTGAGGACAGGGATCTTGATTGACTTGTTTATGAGCTACCTTTTAACAATAATGGGTAAAGAAGCATATTTTTTTTTCCTGATTAAAATTATGTTGATTGGGGTGGCACCTGAAGCTCAGTGGGTAGGGCACTGGCCACATGCACGAGGGCTGATGGGTTCAAACCCAGCCCCGAACCCAGCCCCGGCCTGCCAAAAAACAAACAAACAAACAAACAAACAAAAAAACAACAAAATATAGCCAGGCATTGTGGCGGGTGCCTATCATCCCAGCTACTCAGGAGGCTGAGGCAAGAGAATCGCTTTAGCCCAGGAGTTGGAGGTTGCTGTGAGCTGTGATGCCACAACACTCTACCAGAGGTAACAAAGTGAGACTCTGTCTCAATTAAAAAAAAAAAATTAGTTGATTGGTTGCCTTTTTTTTTTTTTTTTTTTTGGAAGACATGGTTTCCTCCTATTACTACTAGAGTGCAATATTATGATCGTAGCTCACTGCAGACTTAAACTCTTGGGCTCTAGGAACCTTCTTCCTTCTTTAGCCTCCTGAGTAGTTAGGACTACAGACACACACTACTGTACTCTGATAATTTTTAATTTTTAATTGTTTTGTAGAGAAAAGATCTTACTAACTTACCAATGCTGGTGTCAAACCTCTGGATTCAAGCAGTCTCCCTGCCTCAGACTCCCAAAGTGCTGGGATTAGAGTCATGAGCTACCATTCCTAGCCTCTTGCCTTGTTTTAACCAGATTTTTTTTTTAAAGATAGAACTCCAGAACTCTCTGAGCATTTTTCCAAAGTTCATATTTTATAACAATTTCTAAGTGAAGTTCAGTTGGCAAGCTCCAAGCCCACAGCCATAATTTATCACACAAATTTATACAGTCTTTATTCTTTCCACACACGAGTAGAATCTTACTCTTTAGTGGACCAATAGAGAGATATATTAATACTTTGTAATTGTGAACTAAAATAAAATCTTAGGGCTCCCCGCATCAGCGACTGGACCCCTCTATTGTCCAAAGGGATCCCTAGTTGCTAGCTGTGAGAAAGGAGATGAGGCATACCTCATCATGCCCCTTCCCTTTTTAGAGATGTTATCTGTGACTCATTAACAGGCCTGAGGCTATGCAAGATTTAACTGCAAGTCCTCAATTATTTTTTAAGCATTTCTCTTCAGTGACTCCTGGTCTTTTAGATAGTGCCTAACTCTTTCACCCAATTGTCAGCTAAAGAATCTTTAAACCTACCTATAACCTGAAAGTGCCCTACTTCAAATTGTCCCAGCTTTTTGGGCCAAAGGAATGTATGTTTTCCATGTATTGATTTATGATTTCACGTGTAATTCCTGTCTCACTAAAATGTATAAAACCAAACTGTAACCCCACCACCATGAGTCCACGTGCTCAAAACATCTTGGGTGTGGCTCCCATCAGGGTCCTCATATTTGGGTCAGAAAAGGCCTTCTTAAATTATTTTACAAAATATGGCTTATTTTCTGTTGACATAATATCAGTATACCATTTCATTTATGTATATACATATCTTAAATCCCGTCTCTTTTTAAGTCCAGAGTTAGAGCTGTACTGCCATTTTACTTGTGTGACATAGGTTTAATTTTGTAATAAACAAAGCCTGGGGCAATTACTTAACCCTTATGGTGCTTTTGAAATAAGTAATTAATCAAAGTAATTAATTATATATACTAAAACTTTAATTTTGAAGTCTTGACAATTTCAAAAGTTTAACAGTAGAAATGCAATTATGTAATTATAATGAATATATCAGGCATAAGAGCATAGGATTATTTTTTGTTCAGAGATAGTTTCACTCTGTTGCCCAGGCTAGAGTGCCTACCTTACAGCAACCTCAATCTCCTGATTTTAAGCAATCTTCCTGCCTCAGCGTGGCCAGTAGTGCCTCATCACGATGCTTGGCTAATTTTTTGTACTTTTATTTATTTATTTATTTATTTACTTATTTACTTATTTATTTTTGTTCTAGCAGGACCTGGATGGGTTTGAACCCACCAGACCTGGTGCATGTAAGCTGGTGCCCTAACCACTGAGCATGGGCGCCCAGCCAATTTTTGTATTTTTAGTAGAGACAGGGTTTCCTTCTTGCTCTGGTTGGTCTTTAACACTTGAGCTCAAGTGATCCTCCTGCCTCAACCACCGAAAGTACTAGGATTATAAGTGTGAGCCACTCTACCCAGCCTGTTTTTATTGTGTAATTATTAATCTTACATGATAGTCTAGCAAATAATCCATAATTTAATTAACCATACTGCCAATACTGGAATTTCAAGTGTTTTTTTAAGGTTTTGGTATTATAAACAGAATTTTATTAAATATTTTGTACATCTAACTCTTTTCTACTAATAATTAAAAATAATTGTATGAATGAATGAATGAATGAATGAATACCCCCAGGGGTAGAGTATTGAATGTGCAATTTTTATAGCTCTTGAACTGTATTGCCAAATTATTTTCTAAATGGATTGTTTGATTGTTTTCACTGTATGGCGTTTCTTGAAATGAAGGTGTATGCCAGTTTAAAGTAGTGATGGCTGGCATTAAGTTTTAGAACATTTTGAAATGCTAGTTTATTAGTTATAAATTTGTGCCTCATTATTTTCACTTGAATTTCCTGATAAAAGCTGAACCTTTTCTGTGATTCAGCGTATTATATATAATTCTGTTAATTTTCTTTACCTACCTGTCTGTTGGGTCTTGATGGCATTCTTATAGCTTATTATTTATATATATATATGTATATATATATGTATTTTTTTAATATTAAGACTTTTCCATCTTTGTTATAAATAGTTTCACTTTTTTCAGTTATTTCCTTTTTATTTTCCTCTGGTAAAAGGTAGGCTAGGCGTAGTGGCTCATGCTTGTAATCCTAGCACTCTGGGAGGGTGGATTGCTTGAGCTCAGGATTTCAAGACCAGCCTGAGCAAGAGCAAGATCCCATTTCTACTAAAATATATATATATATATAAATATATATATATATATATATAAATTAGCTGGGCATTGTGCCTGCTATAGTTCCAACTACTTGGTAGGTGGAGGCAAGAGGATCTCTTAAACTTAAGAGGTTGAGGTTGTTGTGAGCTATGATGCCAATGCATTTCTACCCAGGGCAGCAGAGTGAGATTTTGTCTCAAAAAAAGCTAAATTGTATATACTATAAATTATATAGATGCATAAAGTTTTCAGTAATTGATCTTGATTTAAGAGTTTGGGCCTGAAATACTAATACTAATGGGATCGAGGGAATTTCTTTGTTTAATTACTTGTGTTCATTCAGCAGCCAGAAGGTGTGCCACATACTCTTATGTTTTGACCATTAAGTGGGAGCACACCCATCCCACTCCCTGCTTCACTTCCTTTTCTTTCCCCCCTCCCACATCTTGAATTGAATTGATTTTGTGTGTGTGTAGGGGGCATCTTATTAAATCTTCTACTGGCTTTATATTAGTATTGAATACGTTGGATACATGCTTTGCTATCCTTGTGATACTTTATCACAGAATGTGTTTCAACATCCATCCAGGTTAAGATAAAAGATGTCAGGTCTCTATCTTTTTAAAGGCTGAATAATATTCCATGGTATACATATGCCACAGTTTGTTAATCTATTCCGGGTAGGTGGGCATTTAGGTTGTTTCCACAAATTAATAATTGTAAATTGAGGTGAGATACCATGCTGTTTTGATCACTATGGCCTTGTAGTATAGCTGAAAGTCTGGTAGGATGATGCTTTCAGCTTTGGTTTTATTACTAAGAATTCCCTTGGCTATATGGGGTTTTGTCTGGTTTTTATACATACAAAATGAAGAATTATTTTTTCTGACTCTTGAAAGTATGATGGTATTTAATGGGGATTGCATTGAATCTATGGATTGCTTTGGGTAGTGTACACATTTTCAAAATGTTGACTCTTTTAAAAATTTTTTTTATTAAATCATAACTGTGTACATTTATGGAGTACAGTGTACTAATTCGATACACAGTGTAGAATGCCTGCATCAAACTGATTAATGTAACCATCACCTCACCTACTTATTTCTTGCCCTCAGACATTTATACTTATAATGTTGACTTTTCCCAGCCATGAGCATAGTATGTTCCTCCATTTGTTAATATCCTCTGGCATTTCTTTTCTTAAGATTTCATAATTTTCTTTGTAGAGGTACTTGACTTTTGTTATGTATATTACTAGGTATTTCATTTTTTGTGAAGCTACTGTGAAGGGAATTGTGTCCTTGATTAGTTTCTCATCTTGATTGTTGTTAGCATATACAAAGGCTACTGATTTTTTTTTTTTTTTTGAAACGGAGCCTCAAGATATCCCCCTGGGTAGAATGCCATGGCATCACAGCTCATAGCAACCTCCAACTCCTGGGCTCAAGCAGTTTCCTGCCTCCACCTCCCAAGTAGCTGGGACCACAGGTGCCCGCCACAATTCCCCGTCATTTTTTGGTTGCAGCCATCATTGTTGTTTGGAGCGCCGGGCTGGGGATTCGAACACGTCACCTTAGGTGTACGTGGCTGGCGCCTTAGCCAATTGAGCCACAGGCGCTGAGCCAAGGCTATTGATTTGTGGACACTTATTTTATATCCTCAGACATTGCTATATGTTTTAATCACTCCCAGGAGTTTTGTGGTTTAGTTTTTTGGGTTCTCTAAGTATAAGATCATATCATCAGCAAAGAGCTAGAGTTTGAACTCCTCTGTACTCATTTTGATGTCCTTTATTTTCTTCTCCTGGATGATTATAATAGTAGTGGCAATAGAGGACAACCTTGTTTGGTTCTAGTTCTAAGTGGAAAAGCATTTAGTAGTACTCCATTTATACTATAAGCTGTGGATTTGTTGTAGATGACTTCCATCAGATTAAATGTGCTACCTTTTGCCTATATTCTTCAGAGTTTTAATTAGAAAAGGATGCTAAATTTTATTGAATGCTTTTTCTGCATCTATTTAGAGGATCATAAGGTCTTTGTTTTTGCTTCTGTTGATATGGTGAATTATGTTTATAGACTTGCATATAGTAAACCAGCCTTGCATCCCTTTGATGAAACCAACTTGATTGTGATGAATGATTTTTTTTTTTTTTTTTGCAGTTTTTGGCCTGGGCCAGGTTTGAACCCGCCACCTTCAGTATATGGGGCTGGTGCCCTACTCCTTTGAGGCACAGTCGCCGCCTTGAATGATTTTTTTTTTATGAGACGCTGTAATCTATTGGCTAGGATTTTATTGAGAATTTTTACATGTATATTCATTACTAAAATTGGTCTGAAGTTCTCCTTTTTAGTTGGGTCTTTTCCTGGTTTTGGTATCAGGGTGATGTTTGCTTCATATTACGTGTTGTGGAAGATTATTTCCATCTTAATTTTCTGGAATATTTTCTGCAGTACAGGTATAAGCTCTTCTTTGAAAGTTTGATAGAATTCTGATGGTAAGCCATCTGTACCAGGGCACTTGGTTGTTGGGAGACTTTTTTTATTGTTTCCTCCATCTCAGTTCTTGAAATTGATGTGTTCAAGAGATCTATTTCTTCTTGGTTAAGGCTAAGCAGAAAGTGTGATTGCAGGTATTGCTCTACTTCATCCACTTTGTTGAATTTTGGAGCATAAGAGTTTCTTGTAGTACTGGGAGATGATGTCCTGTATCTCTGTGGCATCTATTGTTATTTCTCCTTTATCATTTTTGTTTTAGGTCATTAGAGATTTTATATTTCTGTTTCTAGTTAACCTGGGTAAAGGTTCATCTATTTTATTTTTTTTTTCAAAAAAGGAACTTTTTGTTTTGTTAATTTTCTGAATGATTCTTTGTTTTCAATTTCATTAATCTCTGATTTAGTTTTTGTTATTTTCTTCTGCTGGGTTTTAGATTAGATCGTTCTTCTTTTTCCAATTCCATAAGATGGTTCATGAGTTTGTTGATGCACTCTCTTTGTTTTTTGAATGTAGGCATTTAATGAATTAAATTTCCTTCTTAAGACTGCTTTTGCTGTATCTCACAGATTTTGGTGACTTGTGTCTTCATTGTTATTTGAGGAATTTAAAGATTTCTTCTTTTATCTCTTCCTGAACCCAACGATTATTCAGCATATGGTTTAATTTTCATGTCTTCATGTGAGAATGACCATTTTAATTGGAGTTGAATTCCACCTTTATTGCCTTATGGTCTGAGAAAATACAAGTTATAATTTCCCTTCCTTTAATTTTGTTGAGTTTTGATTTATATCTAAGGATGTGGGCAATATTGGAGTATATACCATGGGTTGATGAGAAAAATTTATATTCTTTAATTTGGGATGTTGTGTTCTGTGTTTATTAATACCATTTGTTTTAGGGTCACATTTAAGTTCTTTGTATCTTTGTTTAGTTTCTGTTTAGACTATCTGTCTAGTTTAATCAGAGGGGTGTTAAAAGTCCCTGACCATTATGATGTTATGGGATATCATATTGCTCAGACCCATCAAGGTCAGTTTCATAAATCTGGGAGCATCTAAGTTGGGTACATAAATATTGAAAATTGATACATTTTCTTGTTGTATTGTCCCTTTGACCAGTATAAAGTGAGCATCTTTGTTTTTTTTTTTTGTTGTTGTTGTTTAACTTTAGTTTCCCTGTATCCACTGGTATCTGAAAATAAGCTTGCAACCCTTCTTTTCTTCTGATTTCTATTTGTTTGAAATACTATTTTCCATCCCTTAACCCTGAGTATTCATTTGTCCTTCAAGACTAGGCATGTCTCTTGTAGATAGCATGTGGATGCCTTGGGCTTTTTTATTTAATAAGCTAGCCTGTGGCTCTTCAGTGGTGAATTGAGGCCATGGACATTTATTGAGAGAATTGATAAGTGTGGTGAAGTTCTGTTATTTTGTGAACTTCCATTGTGTAGTTTTATCATTTGCACCATTATGGAAGCTAAGTTTTGACCTTTAGCTTCTGGGTGTTTACTTTGCTGGTGGTCCATTGTGATAGTCAGTGTGGAGAACAGGTCTAAGTATTTCCTATAGAGTTGGTCTTGTTGTGGCGAATTTCTTCAGTGCTTGTGTATCCACAAAAGATTTTCTTTTTCCTTTCAGATTTGAAGCTTAGTTTAGAAGGATACACAATTCTGGTCTCAAAATTATTTTGTTTAAGAATGTTAGAGGCAGATGACCATGTTCTAGATTAGAATTTTCCAATTGAAAAGTCTACTTTTCTTCTAATGGCTCTGCTTCTGTAGGTCTATTGGTGCTTACTCTTGGCTGCTTGCAGATTTTTTTCTTTCAATTGACTTTGGACAGGTTCATTACAATGTGTCTTGGAGCAGCTCTGTTTGAGTTGAGATGACCTGGGGTTTGATATCCATGTGAAAGGAGTGTGTTATGGTCTTTAGTAATACCTGGGAAATTTTCATTTATGATAGTCTCCAGTAGGGCTTTCATTCCTTTGGGACAATCTTCTTCCCCTTCAGTAATCCCTATTATTTATATTTATATTTTTATATTTATATATATTTATGTTTATAAATATAACATATATTTATTATATATTTTAAAATATAATATATATTTATATTTATATTTTTCTTCTTGGAGTCTTGTAGTTCTCTAAGCACCTGTTCTGCTTTCTTTCCTTTTCTGCCTCTTTAACTACTTGGGTTAACTTGAGAACTTTATCCTTTAGCTTTGAGGTTCTTTCTTCTCTATGGTCTAATCTATTTTTGATACTTTCTACTTCATCCTTACATTCCCTAATAGTCTCCTTCATTTCTTTAATGTCCGTCATGTACTTTCTAAAGCCTACAAATCTCTTGTCCAACTTTTGTTTCTGACTTTCCACTTTCTTTTCATTCCTTTTATTGTCTTTATCATCCATATTTTAAATTCCTTTTCTGTAAAGTCCATCAATTCTTTACAGGTGGATTCTTATGCAGTAGCTGCCCCATGATTCCTTGGGAGAGTTCCTCTGTTTTGGTTTTTCATGTTGCCTGATTTTTTCTGTTGGTTCCTCCTCATGTGTTCTTTCTTCTTCTTTACCTCCTTGTCTTCCCCTTTCCCTCTCACTGCTTCCTTTGCTTCATATTACCTTATCTCAGAGCTTAGGTCTTGAAGTGGCCTCAGCCTGAGTAAAGTCTAATAGACAGACATCCTTGCTCTTGAGGACAGTATGTTGCAGCATTTCGCCTGGACACCATGTGGTACTGTGTTTTTGTTTGTTTGTTTGTTTTTTAGGAGACAATACAGTAAATTCTATGATCCTTATTCTAAACTTAGTTGCCTTTGGTGATTGCCTGATTGTTTCCTCAGCATTCATACCCTGCCAGGGTGGGATCTTAACACTCACAACAATCCTTCAGGAGTGGGACTCACAGTACCCCTTGCCTCCAGTTCCCATGGGTGCAGGAGCTTCTCAGCTTCTCCTAAGAGTGGAGTTCTTTATGCTCGGGGCATGTGGAATTAAGACAGCCGTGCTTTAGGCCCTTGCTAAGATGTTCTCATGATCTTCCCAGAATGGCAACCCTCTCGCCGCGTAGACCTTCTCATTATGACTGCCTTGCCAGCCACCAAACCAATCTCAAATCCACTACTCTTCACTCAAAGCACAACTTCTCCCAACAACTGAAAACTCCAGAAAGGCTTCCTCCCATCCTGGGTGGGGGCAGGACAGATGATCCTAGCTGGTTGTAATCACTAGCCTAATTCACCAGATACCTACCACTCCGGATCATATGCTGTATCCAGCTCACCACCTCCTTGCTGTGTTCCCTGAGCTATGACTCTGGGTATGGGCCCTGTGCCAGGTATACCTGTGTTCTCTTTTTCCCCAGTCATTCTAGGAGAGCTCAGCACAACGATTCTGCTCCACCATTTTCCTCTTCATTGCAATTTTCTTAGGGGTTGCATTGAATCTGTACATCACTTTGGGTAGGATAGGCATTTTTTGATATCAAATGGCTGAGGGAATAAAAACAAAGAATATATACTGTCTACATGAGATTCCCTTTACCTTTAAGGACACACATTTATACTCTTAAGGACTGGACTAGAAGTGAAGAGATAGAAAAAGATAATTCATAAAAATCAAATCCAAAAGGAAAACAGGAATAGTTATATCAGACAAAATAGTATGTCAAAAACTATGGGAAAGGACATGGAAGCTCATTATATAATGATAAAGAAGTCAACTCATCAAGAAATTTTGACAGTTGTAAATATATATCTACCTAGCATTAGAAAATCAATAAGGAAACATTGTATTTGAACCAAACTTCAGATTAATTGGACCTGATAGATATTTGTAGAACACTTCATAATCAACTGTACATGGAATATTTTCCTGGATAGATAATATTGTAGTCCACAATATAAGTCTTAACAATTTAGGAAGACTGAAATATCATGATGTATATTTTCTGATCACAGTGGGAAGAAACTGGAAATCAATAATGAGGAATCTTGGAGAACTCGTAAATATTTGCACATTAAGTAATATGCTCCTGAATAACCAATGGGTCAACAAAGAATTATACTAAAGTAAAAGTTAAAAGTATCCTGAGATAAATGAAAATAGAACCACTTGGTGCCTGTGGCTCAAGTGGCTAAGGCACCAGCCACATACACGTGAGCTGGCAGGTTCAAATCCAAGTTGGACCTACCAAACAATATTGACAGCTGCAACCAAAATATAGCTGGGTGTTATGACAGGCGCCTGTGATCCCAGCTACTTGGGAGGCCGGTGCAGGAGACTCGCTTGAGCCTAGGAGTTGGAGATTGTTGTGAGCTGTGATGCCACTGCAGTCTATCCAGGGTGTCGGCTTGAGGCTCTGTCTCAGAAAAAAAATGGGCGGCGCCTGTGGCTCAAAGGAGTAGGGCATGGCTCCATATACCGGAGGTGGCAGGTTTAAACCCAGCCCCTGCCAAAAAAAAAAAAAAAAAGAAAGCTGCAAAGAAATAAAGAAAAGAAAAGAAAATGGAACCACAACATGCCAAAACTTATGGCATGCAGCAAACAGCATTCCTGAGAGGGGAGTTTGTGGCAATACTCCATCAAAAGAAAGATAAATCTCAAACAATTTAATATTATGCCTTAAGAAACTATAAAAAAGATGAACAAAGCAGAAGGAAGGAAATAACAAAGATTAGAGCATATAAATAAACAATATAGAGACTTGAAAAACAATTTAAAATATCAATGAATTTAAAAGTTGTGTTTTTTTTTTTTAAATAAAATCAACAAAATTTTAGCTGGACTCAGAACACAAAAGATTCAAAAAGCATAGGTGAAAGAGGAAATATAACTGTACTATGAACATACAAAAAGATCACAAGAGACTAGTATGAATATCTATATTCCAATAAATTGGGCACCCTAGAAGTAATGGATAATTTTTAGAAATATGCAACCTGCCATGATGGAATCAAGAAGAAATAGAAAATGTGAACAGACCAATAACATGTAATGAGATTGAATCAGTAATGCATTTACCATCAAAAAAAAGCTGAATTCTACCAAACAATTTAAAGCAGAACCAATACTAGTTCTTATAAAACTCTTCCAAAAAAATTGAAGAGGAGGGAATACCTTCATACTCATTTTATGAGGTTAACATCACCCAATATCAAAGCCAGACATGTTTACTATAAGAAAATAAAACTATAGAGTGGGAAAGGAGGGGGGGTTGGCAGAGGGAGGGTAAAGGGCAGGATCACACTTGTGGAGCATATGACAAGGGTATGGGTTGAATCTGTGAGCTGTAGAACATAAATGTTTTGATACAGTGATCAAGTAAATAAGGTGAAAGCTATGTTGATTAGTTTAATATAATAATGTCAGATTGTGTAAAAAAATCAAAATCAGCACATTGTACCCTACATATGCATGAATGTATTCATGATTTATGTGTATTTTGCTTAATAAAAAAAATTAAAAAGAAAATAACACTATAGGCCAATATCCATATTGAAAATAGATGTAGAAATTATTGGAGAAAATACTAGAGAACCAAATTTTAAACCACATTGAGGCCTGGCACCATTTTCCATTCCTGGTGGTAGCCCGTCTTCTTGGAGATGCTGATGCTCTTAATAAATCTCTGCAATTAGCTCTAAAATAAAATTAAAAAAAAAAACACATTGAAAAGATCATTCACTGTAACCAAGTGGGATTTATCACTGTGACAGAAGGACATCTTAATGTATGTAACTCGATAAATGTGATATGCTGCGTTAACACCATGAAGGACAAAAAACACATGATCATCTCAATTGATGTAGAAAAGAAAGGATTTGACAAAATTCATTATCTGTTTATGATGAAAACTCTCAACAAAATAAGTATAGAAAGAATGTACTGGGCGGCGCCTGTGGCCCAGTGAGTAGGGTGCCAGACCCACATACCAAGAGTGGCTGGTTCAAACCTAGCCCTGCCAAACTGCAAAAAAAAAAAAAAAAAAAAAAAGAAAAGAAAGAATGTACCTCCATACAATTAAGGTCATATATGACAAGTAGCTTATTCAATGGTGAAAAGTTGAAAGCTTTTCCTCTAGGATTAGGAACAAGATAAGGATGACCACTTTTGCTACTTTCATTCAACATAGAACTAAAAGTCCTAGCCAGAGAAAAATTAGGCTAAATAAATAAATAATAGATATTAAATGTACCCATATAGAAAAGAAAGAAGTGAAGGTGTCTGTTTTCTGTTGACATAATGTTATACATGAAAAATCCTAAAACTGCACACACAAAAAATAAAACCGTAAGAACTGATAAATTCAGTCATGTTGTAGGTTAAAAAACAACATTTGAAAATCAGTATTCTTTCTGTACATTAATAATGAACTATCCAAGGAAATCAAGAAAACAATTCCATTTATAACAGTAACATAAAAGTACTTATGAGTAAATTTAACCAAGGAGAGACCTAAGCTCTGTATTATTAACACTGTAAAATATTAAAAATTGAAGAAGAAATAAATGGGAAGGAATCTATGTTCAAGGATTTGCTCTTTGTCTTTCTATCTCCTTTGGCTCCCCTTCTCAAAGTTGCTTTTCTGTTTTTTCAACTATGGCAGTTTTATTGTCCCCCCTGGGGTACACTTGGCAGTGTACACTCCAAAAATATCTGGAGATATTTTTGTTCATTAAAACTTAGGGCTAGGGGGTTACAACTAGTATCTTATGGGTAGAGGCCAGGGATACTATTAAGCATAAATATTCTACAGTGGATAGACAGCTTCTAATAATGAAGAATTATGCATCTCAAAGAATCAATAGTTTATGATTGAGAAATCCTGCCTTAAAGTAGCATTAGCATTTTTTCCCTTCCATCTACCTATAATGTATGAATAGAACAAAGCCAAGCTGAAGTAATAGTTGATTAGTTAAAGGAACTTAGAAAAGGAAAAATGTTTGATTGGAGAAGGCATATTACTAATTTCCCAAAGTTAGGATACCTCCTATTCCAGTTTTAGTGTTGTGTAGTTTTCTTTTGGTTGAGTTGGGGAGTAGTTGCCAAAAGAAATTCTCTTGCCTGGTACTAATGGTAATGCATTTTCTATCATTATATACTCAGCATCTTGCAGTTTTACATGAATATTAATATATCTAATGTATTCTTCTTAATTACTTTCACTGTAATTTCACTGATTTTGGTAGTAATCCATCAGTTTTTATCATTTTGTCAATTTAAAATGGCCAATAGGTCTACCATTGGCTGAATAGAAATACTATATTGCTCTTAAGATTGTGAGATATTGAATAGTTGACTATTGTTGATTGTGGCATGATTCTGATTGTACTTATCTAGCTAGCACTGAATTCTTGTCTTAATTTTGCCTTGCTTAAACATAAAGCTGTTAGTACTTGTGCTATATTATTAATGCAGTGTGTCAAAAGCCACCTTGCCTCAAAGTGACTTTGAAGTTACAGGGATCTGGTGTTTTGCTTAAAAACACAATATGGGGTATTAAGTATTTTCAGTTTATAAGGGAAGAAGAAGAATTTCATAAAGTAGAGGATCCAGCTCTCTTTTTTAGAAGTGCACTTAATCCAGGTGTTATTTAGAGGAGAATTGCGTAGAATTATACATTATTGTGGATATTTTTTTAAGGAATGTAAGAATAAAGCAAAGTCAATAAGAAAAAAAAAATAGACAGGATCTAAAATAACCTGACAGGACATCAAGTTTCAAAAGTTTGTTGTTAACTAAGAATAGGGCCCCTAAAAAGAGGAGAACCCATAGACAAACCTAGATTGTTTACTACTTCTAACTTACGTGGTGCCATAGCTTTCCTTATCTTTTCACTGTGTGGGTCTCTTGTATTACTCTTGAAGTTTTAGGGGAAGTCATAGGGGGTAGATAAGTGTGAGGAGGAAGGATAGGAGTTTGTATAATTTGTTTTTAAATACATATATTTAAACTTCCTATTCTAAAATTCCTTCATGCTATGGAAAGATTCACCTATATATTTAAAGTGACAGTGTCTTTGACTCTAGTATAAAAGGCAAAATGGAAATGTACTTGAGAAACCACAGTAAGCCAAACAGAATATCAGACCCCTGGGATGTAACTGAAGAGTATTCTTTGTGCTTTTTTGTAGTCAACTTGAGTTCATAAAATTGTGAAATGTAAAAGAGGATTTATGCTTTTTATAGGGCAAAATTGCTGCAGTGTTTGTACTTTGTTTCATCTCATATTAATATTCATGACTTAATTTCATGAAGTAGGTTTCACTTTTAGATTTTGAAAAGTGAATCTCTTCTATTGTTTTCAGTGAATATCACCTCTGCCAGGCAATTAACTGGATGTAGTCGCTTCAGCCATATTTTCCCATCATCTGCTTATCAGCACATTAAGATGCATAAGCGAATTCTGGGGCATTTGTCATCTGTCTACTGTGTAGCATTTGACCGAAGTGGGAGAAGAATTTTTACAGTAAGTTTAAAATTTATGATGTGGCAACACTATTCAACACTACAACAATTGAATCTAGACTTCATGGCACTGCATTATGCTTTGTAATGGACATGAATGCAAAAAATAGATGAATGGAAAATGGAGAGTCTTTTTTCATTTTATGTAATTAAATGGGTACACTAATATCCATTATGTGTGGGGAAATTTACTTAAATAGACCTTCAGATGGCCTTATATTCTAGAGGCAGTTAATTTATGAAACAAGTGTACTCAATTACATTTCATTCCATTTTAGCAAACTTTTTAAAATTTTTATTTATTTGTTGTTTTTAGATACAGGTCTCATTCTATTGCCCAGGCTAGAGTGCAGTGGCAGGATCACAGGTCACTGCAACCTCAAATACTGGGGCTGAGGTTATCTTCCGTCTCAGCTTCCTAAGTAGCTGGGGCTTCAGACACAGGCCACTAGACCTGGCTAACATTTTTATTATTTATAGAGACAGGGTCTCGCTATATTGTCCAGGCTTGTCTTGAACTCCTGGACTCAAGAAATTCTCCCTCCTTAGTCTCCTCAAGTTCTTGGAATACAGGTGTGAGTCATTGTGTCCAGGAGCAAACGTTTACTAAAGTGTACTTTCCTTGTGTCATTTAGTGTAATTACTGCTAGTTTTGTTTAATTAGTGATTACATCACCCTTATGATTAAATAGTTAAATTACATAATTAGTAATGAAGATAATACTTACTTTATATATCTTTCTCTGATTATGGTGTTGATTATTTTTAAAATTGAGTTTTTATTATTCAGATCATCCTGTATGCTTTTGAGTATACAATTGTTGGACACTAGTATTTCCAAGAAAGGGATTATTTACTTAGTCTCATTACTTCAGTACTAAGTTAACATAGAAGTGTGAGTAACAGCATGATTTTTCTATATTTGTATGCTATAACAAAGTAAATGAAGTTATGACTCTTTAGAATTTGTTACTGACATCACTGATGGCATTATGACTCTAAATGTGACACCTGTGTATTTGGATGTTAATGATCATGATGCGGATGCTGAATGCCATCTTTTAATAAACAGATGATTATTAAATAACTTATCTACTACATTGAAATAGAATTGCTTTTTAGTATTTTTAAAGTTCTTTTGAAATTTTCTTTTTTTTTTTTTTGAAATTTTCAATAGGAAGTTCAACATAATTTTTATCAGGCTATTTTTGACAGCCTGCCTCTTGTTTACTGAGAAATGCATGTAGATTTTAGGTGAAATTTTTAGTAGAAAAAATTATTTAGGTTAAGTATTAGTAGAAAAAATTATTTAAGTAATTAAGAAAAAAAAAGCTATCAGGCCTAAGGAAATAAATAATGGTGGAAGTAATGCTAAATCACTTAAAAGTTATTTTAAAATATTTTGTTTTATTAGGATTGGTAGTAGTTTTGAGTTCTTCAAAAATGCTATTGTCAATTTGAACAATGCATTATTAGTACTATCATTTGTATGTTGTTTATACTTAGCTACTGAATTTGTATGGTATTAAAAAGGATGTACTAAAAGTAAAGGCTTAGAAGTAATTTAATAAAATCCTGTCTTTGTCTTTTTGGCCATTTTTATGGGGGGGTAGTTAATTTCTCCTTCATTATAGATTTTTTGTCCTTTTGTATTACTATAGGGTTCAGATGACTGTTTGGTAAAAATTTGGGCTACAGATGATGGACGCCTCCTTGCTACACTTCGAGGGCACTCTGCTGAAATTTCGGACATGGCTGTTAACTATGAAAACACTCTTATTGCTGCAGGCAGCTGTGATAAGGTTGTAAGAGTATGGTGTCTTCGAACTTGTGCACCAGTTGCAGTCCTTCAGGGACATTCAGCTTCTATTACTTCCATACAGGTAAGCAAGATTATACGATAGCTCTAACATGCAATAAAGGTGACAATCTTTCATCTTTTGTTACACTGTATGGATGATAGCATAAAGAATGGCAACAGAAAAAATATTATAAATTAAAGACTTTGCTACTACTTTGCAGATAGGTATTTTTAAAGTTCCCTTTTCATATAATTCCCTTTAGAAATATGTAGAAAGGTGATTGAAAAAGTCCCTTAAATGCAATATAAGGGAACTTATTTATCTCACTTATATTCGTGGAGAGGGGAGAATACTTGTGAATCCTTTAAGAGCACACTAGTTTGCTTGTTAGTCAGGATTTATAAACAGGTTCTAACCTGAGTATTGGCATACTTTAATATTTAACACATGTTAGATGTTAAACAGACAGATTTAGTATGTGTTTGTCTATGTGTAGGGGAATCTCTATTCTTAGTTTCAACAATTTATTTCAATTTGATGTTTAAAATAAAATAAATTGGCTTATTTTAAATACGTGATCATATAGTGTTTTTGTTAGATGTTAGTAGCGAAAGTCCTGGATACCCTCAAAGACCTTTTCTTTAATAAAACTAAGCCAAATTTTTATCCTTTTTGTGTTGAGAGCAAAACAAAGGAATCTTGAAACTTTTATACTTTGTTCAAGGAGACTGCTTTTAGAAGATATTATTATTCCTCTTTACTTTTCTTTGCTCTTTTGTCACTAATAAATAAGCTCAGTGGTTAGGATACCAGCCACATACGCTGGGGCTGGCAGGTTTAAACCTGGCCAGAGCCTGCTAAACAACAATGACAACTACAACAAAAAATAGCCAGGTGTTGTGGTGAGCATCTGTTGTCCCAGCTACTTGGGAGGCTGAGGCAAGAGAATTGCTTAAGCCCAAGAGCTTGAAGTTGCTGTGAGCTGTGATGCCATGGCACTCTACCAAGGGTAACATAATGAGACTCTGTCTCAAAAAAAAAAAATAAGTACAGTATTTTTGTGTGTGTTAGTTAAATAACATATCATCTATTTATGAGGACCTAGCAAGAATTGGTTTCAATATGTATTAAATTTGAATGTTTTCATGTCAGAAATTTAATCAGTTAAAATTATTTGGTAGATTTTGATTTGGAAGATTATCAGTTAGTTATTTGTATTTTTACTAGAATACCTTGACTGATTAATTCTAGAATTTGGAGATGTTCTCACATAGCATTAAAAAACAAATATTTGATTGTAGTAGCACCCCCTTCCTTATCTACAGTTTTACTTTTTGCGGTTTAAATTACCCATGGTCAGCCATGGCTTGGAATATGGGTGAGTATAGTACAAAAGGTTATTTTGAGAGAGACCGCATAACTTTTATTATAGTTTATTGTTGTAAGTGTTATATTTTATTAATAGTTATTGTTTATTAATCTCTTACTGTGGCTAATATTAAACTTTACCATAGATACGTAGGTATAAGGAAAACAAAGATACAGTAGATGTCTGTAAATAAGCCATCCAAGGAAGTGTAACAAACTTGTCAACAGATAGACCTGGTCCACATAAAGAACTAGGCCTATTGTACTGATAACATACATGTGGTGCATGTCCATTCTATAAAAATTAGGTCAACTTATGGAAGTTGTCAACTATGGAGGTTCTACTATATATATAGGACTTAGTACTATCTGAGATTTCAGGCATCCGCATCTTGGAATGTAGTCCCTGTGGGTAAGGAAGAGCAATTAATAATTGTATACTGAAAAATGTATCTGATATTGTTGGTTTGTTTTCATGGCATGTGCTATTTTTTTCTCATTTTATTTACATGTTGGATTGCTCTGGAGATCCATGGACCTCTTCTCTATCATATTCTTTCTCTTAGTAACCTCATGGCTTTGAATTTCATCTGTAGACTATGAATACTTTCAAACGTATATTCTTATCTTTGACCTACCCTTTAACTTCTTGCTTGTTTATTCAAATGCCTACTTGTCATCATCACATTGATGTTTACGAGATATCACAAATAAATATATGTTCAAAATTGAATGCATTTTCCTTCCTCAGAACTAGTCTTCCTAGACCTTTTTCCATCTAAATAAATGGCAATTTCATGCTTTCAATTGCTCATGATAGTAATCCTTAACTTTATCTTACCTTTCTCTTTCTTTTACACTCCATATTTTACTTGTTAGCAAATCATGTTGGCTCTACCCTCAAAATATACCCAGAATTTGACACATTCTCATGACTTCCCTGGTTACTATCCTGTTTTAAGCAACTATCATCTATGTTCTGTGTGTTACTGAAATAAACTTCTACCTGATCTTCCTGCTTTTTCCATTCCCTTTTCCCTGCCCCAGTTTATCCTCTGCACAGCAGCCAGAGTGATTTTAATGTGCAAATTAAATTATGTCATTGGTGCTCAGAACCTTTAATAGCTTCCAGTCACAGAGATAAAGTTTTTACAGGGACCAACAAGGTCATGCATTCTTAGCTACCTTGTTCTCGTTGACCTCATACCATACTATTTATTTCCTTTTCTTACTCTACTTTATCTCCTGGCCTCTTTGCTTTTCTTAAACACTCTAGAAACATTCCTCCTTTTGTTTTTACTATTTCCTGATCTTTTCTAGATATTGCATAGTTTGCTTTGTTACTTTCTAGTGTTAGAGGCAGATGTCACCTTCTAAGGGAGGTCTCCTCTGACCACCTTACCACTCTATTTAAAATGTAACCTCCCCAGTCCACACAGTTGTGTATCTTCCCTTCTTTGCTTCATTTTTGTCAATAGTAATGATCACCATTTGGTATTCTATACTCTTTCTTTTTTATTTGTATATTATTTGCTAATATCTGTTAACCACTTTCTTTTTTAAAAAACAAAATTGAGATAAAATGGTATGATGTTAATAGAGGTTACTGCTGAATGGTAGAATTATAATAAGTTTTCTTTTTTAATATTTCCTAAATTTCTACAACAGTTGTATATTAATTGGCATGTCAGAAATAGACAAATAAATTATTTTAAAACAATCTCTAACATGATCTTTCATTCAAAAAACAATCCAGTTAATGCACATTAATGGGCCAGATCACCCTTTGTGGTTGATGAAGCAATTTAAATGCAGTAGGGTAAAGGTTTCAAAGTTTCCTCAAACTTAGTTAAGTTATACTATTTCATTTTTAATTGTCTCATTCTCACATATCAGAGATCAGCAAATTTATAGGCTAGATAATAAATATTTAGGCTTCGCAGGCTATACAGTCTCTGTTACAACTACTCAACTCTGCTCTTTTAGCACAAAAGGAGCTTTAGACAAGTGCAATGTGACTGTGTCCCAGGAGAACTTTATTTGCAGAAACTGGCAGCAAGTTGGATATGATGTGTGGAGTATAATTTGTAAATTTTTGCTATAGATTGTGGACTAAACTTTCTAATGCCAGGTTCTTAATCTCAGAAATGAAAATACAGTCAGCCCTTCATGTTCAGGGTAAGGGGGCTGCATTTCTGGATCTAACCAACTGTGGATTGAAAATATTAGCAAAAAAAAAATCTCTGTACTGAACATGTACAAACATATTTTTCTTGTCATTCCCAAAGCATTATAAAGTAACAAATATTTACATAATATTTATATTGTATTAGGTAGTATAAGTAATCTAGAGATAATTTAAAGTATACAGGAGGGTGTGCATGCATTATATACAAATACTACACCATTTTATTTCAGGGACTTAAATATCCATGGATTTTGTTATCTGCAAGAGCTCATGGAACCAATCTTCTAAGGATACTGAGACACTGCTCTATAGGCATGATGAATCCTGGTTTCTTCACTATATTAATTATTAATTTATAATGTTAACTGATAATTTTTATTTGAATTAAACTGTGTAGTCTTTAAAGGTTCTATGCTTCCAAACAAGGAAACAAAGTTAGAGACTTCTAATATCTATGATGATAATTTACTTTTGATTTGCATTCAAAATGTATTCCAATCCTATACATCTTGATTCTTAATTATCACCTCGATGGAAGTTGTTCATTATCTCCATTTGGGATTTTAAAAGTTCACAGGCATGTTAGAGACTTTTTCCTGAGTTTCAACTTCTTCCCATGTCTTTCCATGTTAGCTTTCCCTTTCTTTGTGATTCTATTCTAAGGATGTGTTAGAATACTGAGAGTGAAGGCTGCATGATAAAAGGCCATGGTCCATCTGGTGTAATCATAGTCCCTTAAATTGGCCACTTATATATATATATTTTTTAAATCTGTTTTTTCCACAGTGATAGGAACAAAGATTTGACCTATTTTACATTGCCCATGAAAACAAAAAAAAAATAGCTTACATTCAAAAAAGATAAAATTTATATACTTTGTTGATGTTGGACTTTAATGTAAAATATTAAAACCCAAATACTCTTAGCTATTAACTTCCTAATCATCATTGTGAGATTTACTTCTGATGCTGTATCCATATAGACTATAAAAATTCCACAGTTGTTGCTATACAAGCATATATTTAGTGTATATTTAATGGTTTAACTAGAACTGTATTTGTGAGTTTATTTTCTATTGGAGGTGATCAAAATGATTAATCTTAAAGGATATTTTTAAATAATTTTAAAATAATTACTTTTAGGACTAAAATATTTTATCCCATATTCAAATACTATTTTTTTCTACAGTTTTTTGATATTTAAATTTTTTTGAGACTTTGCCAAAGTTTTGTTCTTTTTTATTGATATTTAAAATTTTTAATTTCCATTAATCTAGGAAATTTAAATAATCCCTTTAAACTGAAAATCTTCAGGAAATTTATTTAAATTATATATATTAAAGTTATTGTAAGTTTAAAACATGCTGTGTTTGAAGTTAGTTTGCATATGAAAACTTTCTATTTGAATCGTATTTTTTTTTAAGTTTTGTCCATCAACAAAAGGCACAACCAGATACCTCACTTCTACTGGTGCTGATGGAACAATCTGTTTCTGGCAATGGCATGTAAAAACAATGAAGTTTAGGTAAGTTTAAAAGCAGTTTAAAAATCAACCATATTAATTTTTGTTTATTACCTTTATTCTTAGTAGTCTATGATTTTACGTATATATATACATATATATATGTAGTAGTAGGTATATATATACAGATTATATATATTTTTATATATATGTAGCAGTATATATATATATTTATATATATGTAGTAGTCCATGATTTTATATATATGTGTGTGTGTATATATATATATATATATATATATATATATATATATATTTATGTGTGTGTGTGTGTGTTTGTACACATATCCATGCCTCTATTCAACTGGTTGTTAGAGATTTTAGAATAAAATTTTTATGTCAGTGTTAAAGAGGCTATTTAATTCCATGTAGAAAATTTTGGTAAGGCATTTTATTTGTATCCTTTCTTTCATTGGTCAGGAGAGTTTGAACTTCTCATAACGATAGTAGAAAGTAACAGTAATATGTTTGTAAAGCTATGGTGGTAATATGGATATCATAAAGTATATTTGCAAGGTTAAATACATTTTTTAACCTAAATGATGAGAGTAGTGCTTATTGAGCACTTCCCTTTAGGTGTTTCTATGATATTAATGCTAAGTTGATGAATAACCAGCAGTATACTAGGATTCTTGCCCATTTGATGAACATGATGAAAAATTAAAAATTACTATTTTTTCTTTAGAGATCGTCCAGTGAAATTTACTGAGAGATCCAGACCTGGAGTTCAGATATCCTGTTCATCTTTCAGTTCTGGTATATATATATATATATATATATATATCCTTTAAGAATATTAAATGATAAAGTTTTAAAAATTGATTTTTTAGGTTTTTTTTTTTTTTGCTGTTGTTGTTGGCCCTCAGTCAAGTGCCATAGTGTCATAGATCACAACAACCTCAAACTCTTTGGCTCAAGCAATCCTCTTGCCTCAGCCTCCCAAGGTGCTGGGACTGCAGGCACCCACCACAACACTGGCTATGTTTAGAGACGGGGTCTCTTTCTTGCTCAGGATGGTCTTGAGCTTCTAAGCTCAAGGGATCCTCTTGCCTTGGCCTCCCAGAGTGCTAGGATTACATGTGTAAACCACTGTGCCTGGCCTGATTTTTTTTTATGAATAAAAAATGTATACATTTGAGTCTTAATAGAAGCACACCAAAAATACGAACCGTATATTATGATAGAGGAACCATTTTGGATTTTTCTTCATGATTTAATATATTTTTATAATGGAGATTTTGGTGAAAAACAGACTACTACTCTAATATTCACTAACAATGTATAGCATTCCTTACCCAATCAATTAAAAAATAAGGCCCTGACTTTATAGACAATAAGTACTATGGTTTTATATTGAAGACACTATTATAGAACGTAAACAGTGCTTTTTCTATTACTAAGAATTCTATTTCAGTTAACCTTTTATTTTCTTGTCTTTTTTATTTGTGGTAAAACATACTGACAAAATTTTTAAGTGTATAGTGCTATAGCATTAAGTATATATTCACATTGTTTTCCATCCAGCACCATTGTCTATCTCTAGAACTTTTTCATCAACTCATTCAACCACTATAGCCATTATAAAGAAAGCTGTAGATATGAGTTGTTTTATAAATAGTTTTGAAACATAATTTTATGTAAAATATAAAGAAATGAATTTCTCAAGTTTGTATCGTTTAATGTTTATGATTCAGGGTGGTGCCGGTAGCACAGTGGTTATGGCGCTGACCACATGCACCGAGGGTGGTAGGTTTGAATCCAGCTAAACATCAATGACGACTGCAATAAAAAATAGCCAGGCATTGTGGTGAGTGCCTGTAGTCCCAGCTACTTGGGAGGCTGAGGCAAGAGAATCGCTAAAGCCCAGGAGTTTGAGGTTATTATGAGCTGTGATACCATGGCACTCTACCAAGGGTGAAATAGTGAGACTCTGTCTCCAAAAAAAAAAAAAAAAAAAAAAGGTTTATGATCTGTAGATCTGTATTTAATTCTTAGTTGGTAAATTTTGTTGGGTAAATGATACAGTTATCTATATATTTTATTAGCTTTTCTTAAATTTTACTTTTTCTCTGAAGTGTTAATGTCTTTGATGGTTAGAATGCAATCTTATTTTCCAGGTGGTATGTTCATCACAACGGGTAGCACTGATCACGTGATTAGATTATATTATTTGGGTTCTGAGATCCCTGAGAAAATTGCTGAATTAGAATCACATACGGTAAGAGCAAAATTGGAAATTTAAATATAGTGCTTTATTTTTTAACACCCTGGAAAATTGGTTTTATTTCTTCATTTCTGATTTGTACTATAATATAGGATGTTACTAAAACCTGTATAGCAAGGTGTTTCTTTAGTAATGTGTGAAATCCTGGATTTATTATGGTTGTGGTATTTAATAGGTGTCCTATTTGACTATACAGAAAAAGAAAAAATATATAAAAATGAATTAATATTATATATGTATATACTTATGAAATGCATACACACACTACAGTAATAGTTTGGGAAAACTCTTTTTAGCCTGCTGTATTATTAGTTATATGAACTGCTTCTTACTTGAAATGTACACACTGAATAAAAGGCAGTAAGTATGTGCTAAGGGAAACAAATATTTTTAGTGAATTTAGTTTGTTGATCTTAGTGTGATTGTTTTCAGAATGCCATTAAAAACTTGTAGAATCTTGTAGAACTCTTGCTGAGCTCTTTACTGTTACTTATTAGATTCTACAAGATTATAGAACAAGATTCTATACTTGTTTTGGGGAACAAGTATATGTTTGGATTAAAAACCATTGGTGGAAGGTAGCTTTTCAGGAAGTTTAGAGTCCCTGTTTATATCCCTGTGCACCTTCGATGTATCTCTTCCTCTTTCTTGTCTTACTTTCTTCTTTGGATAATTATTTACTGTAGAGCGTGAGAGAATATCTGTTTTAGCTCACTGTATAGTTCATATGCCTCATTGTCAAAGCTATGTAATCAGAAATTGAAAGCTCTCAGCTTTGTAGGTCTTAATGCTAGCACTACCATTGACATCTCCTTTGTAATAGTAATGTATGTTAATAAAATACATACAGTTTCCTTGGAAGATAACTCTAACAGAAGGTGCTTTGTGAGTTGAAGAAGCAATAGTTTTCTTGAAATTTATAGTAAAATAGACCCCCGTTAGAAACCTTCTCCTGGAGCTTTTGGAAACTGTCTTGGTTTTTGTCCTAACATAAAAACATAACCGGACATTCTCCTTATGAGGACTTAATGAATCCTGCTGAGCTTTTACTTTACTGTTACTTATTTCTAGATACTAAAATAGTGGAATGTTATTTAAATTGTGAAAGAGAAAACCTTAAGATATGTTTAAAGATCTCAGTCTAAAACCATTAAGTGGCAGAAATCCATTTATGGCAGAACATGCCAAAGAGGCATCTTTGCATTTACCACCCAAATAGGGTGTGTGTATATATATGCATTCAGGTTTGTTAAGAGCTGAGTGAAGAGAAAGGAATAAATGAATGAAAAAGAATTGAGGACGGGGAAAAGGCAAATAAAATTGATTTAATGGAGTTATATTTGCAGACACATAGTTTAAGAAACATCAGAAAAAGTAAACATTCTCTGTTGGAATCAGTGTCAGCTGGTAGTCACTAAAATAAGATATTACTTTAGAACATCCAAAACCAATTATTGCAACTAGTAGTGGAAATCCAGAATAAAATGAAAAATAATTATAAATATTAAGATATTTAATATCAGCTTTTTAAAAATTTAAGTTCAAATGCAATTCAGTAGCTTAGTGGTTTCTAAACATGTGTTCTTTTGAGGTGCATTTTAGCTTTGCCACCAACAAATAAAGTGAAGGAAATTGCAAACACTGGCTTACACTTAAATCTTGTTATCACTACTATACATACTATATTTATAAAAGTATAGATTAATCATTCTAAAAGAATGTAATTATCAGTATCTAATGTATAGTATCTGCAGAATTTCAGATGAATCCATGGTAAAATAATTAAATCATATGGGAAACAGGAAATGATTGCTTTGTTTTCTGAAATCAAACAAGTAGAAAATTTAATCCAACTACTATTAAATCAGTTATTTTAAGGTGGTATCTTAGAATAATGTGTGGTCTTATTACAGCAGATATAGTAAGTTATTAATAGCAATTCCCATTCAGAACTATCTGCCTCTGGTAGATAGGGTTTATAAGCAGATTTTCTTATGTCTGGTTTATTTCAGATTACTGCCAATAAGTATTTCTTCTTAGTTAACACATTGTTCCAGCCATTGTTAAATTTTTTAAGGAAATTAGAGGTTTTCTAACTTATAATTAAAAGAGACTACTTCATGATGCTTTTGCATGTGCATTTGAGGGGAAGAAGAGTAGTTTATTCATTTTACAAATAAATTCATTTTAATCAAAAATCTGTTGTTTTATGTCTTAGGATAAAGTTGTTGCTGTTCAGTTCTGTAACAATGGAGACAGGTAATTACATAGTACATGTTTACATAAACAGATGTTTGACATGTTTTACTACTGTTCTCTCAGAAGCAGCCACCTCTACTATAGATATCTCATTTTTATCCAGTCACTTAGGTTTTCTCTGATGACATTCTTACTCATCCTTTTCAAATGATCTCATGTAGTAATCATGGTCTACATCAGTTCTTCCTGTCTGAGTGTTTTCTTTTTCATTATTTCTTCTGTCCATTTCTGTTAGTATTTACCTTAGTAAAGGGTTCCATTATTTGACCTACCATCTCTGCCAGATCAACATTATTTGTTCATAAATCTTTAGTGTTTCTTCTTCTCTATCTATGGAATAAAATTTAAATGTCTTAGCTTAGCATTTAGAGCTGTCTGCTGCTTGATTTAGACTTCCATTATTTTCTCATCTACTGTTTTGTCCATATAAATCCAGCCTAATTGATGTACTCATTATTCCTGTCACATCCCATGTATATTATATCACCCATTTCTTTGCTTATACTTTTCCTCACTTCATTCCTACCCAGAAGTGCTATTTCCTACCTCCCCCTAACTTTTTTTTTTCTTTTCCTACTTTGTACAGCTCCCTTCTCCTCTTCCTCTCTTCTCTCTCTGTCTCCCTTCTTTGTCTCTTCTTCTCTTAAGTCTAATCTTCCTTTTCAGGTTCCTGCTCTACCTACAGTGTTTTTTAACTACTCCAACTTTTAGCTATCTTGACCACCTTTGAGTATATGTATCACTTACTATCTCCTACTACACATGCGGTACATAGTTCCTATGTCTATAAACTCAGAAATCATATACAGATATCTGTACTCCCTCTACAAAATCTGTTCCCAAAAGGGTGATGACATTTTAGCGATGGTCAGAAAGGTCTTGGACTAGAAGTTGAATTGGCATAATAAATTTAAAATTTTAACCAATTACGATAAATTTTTATCCACATGTAGGCTGAGTTTTTCTTGTGCTTGGGACCAGAGTGTTTTGCATTTTGTATTTTTTCCAGATTTTGGAATATTTGCATATACATAATGAGATATCCTGAGTGTGGAACCCAAGTCTGAATCCAAAATTCATTTATGTTTCATATACACCTTTTGCACATAGCCTGAAGTTAATTTTATATAGTATTTTTAAAATAATTTTGTCCATGAAACAAAGTTTTGACTGTGTTTTGACTATGATCTATCACGTGAATGAGGTATGCTGTGGAATTTTTGACTCATGTTCATCATGTTGGTGCTCAAAAGTTTTCATATTTTGTGCTTTTGATTAAGGATGTTCAACCTTTATGTTTGTAAGAACTTTATGTAGGTGACCATGTTTTATTCTTATTTTGAGGTGATGGGTAAGTTTATTTTGATTGTGGTGATGGTTTTATGATTGTATACAATTGTCAAAACTTTTCAAACTGTACCTTTTAAATATTATATGTTAATTATACACCAAGAAGTCTGTTAAAAATTCAATTGAAAAATCGAGTTGTTTCCCTTTTTTTTCCAGATTATTGTGATGGTACAAACAATTAGGTTACATTGTTTTAAATTTTTAAATAATTATGGGACAATAGGTGATTACAGTGATGAATTTTTATTTTTGTTAAATGTAAGAGTAAATAACGATGGCGTATAAAGAGTGATGGCTATATTAGGGATGACAAAACCTTCAAGTAAATCTTAAGATTTGCTTAATTGCACTATACTGAGTTAAATATTAGAAGATTTGTATAGCTACTATTTCATGTTAGAAGAATCTAAATTTTTAATTCTTTAAGGAGAATCTCATTATTTTGTTTTAATCATTTATGTCCAATAAACATATCAGAAGATATTTAATTTTACTAATATTAAAATGCAAATTAAAACAACAATTAATTTTTTGTCTCTGGATTACAAAATAATAAAGTGAAAATACCCAATATTGCCAAGAGTGTAGGGATAATAGACATTCTCCTACAACTTTTTATAAGATTTTAAATTGTTAAAAAATTTCAGGGAAGCTATTTGATAGTGTGTATTAAAAGATTTGCCTACTTTTTGACTGAGTAAAACAAGTATAAAGTTATACAATGATATATTGTTACAGTGAACACTGGAAACAATATAAATATTGATCATTAAATTGTGATGAATCCATATAGTGGAATACTTATTAAATGTGATGGTAGTTTTATACTTGTAAACATAGAAATATATCTGCCAAATAATAGTTCTTTTAGGGAAAAACATATGAATTATTCTGTTTCTTGTAGAGGAACCTATATAAGTATACACATATATGTATGTATTTAATAAATCCTGAAAGAATAAAACCTAAAATGTTAATAGTGAGAGATTTATGGGTGAATGTATATGTTTAATAACATCATTATTGAGATATATTTTACATAACATGAAATTCAATAGGTTTGAATATGTGTATTCATAGGGTTGGTACCCTATAATCATCACAGTCAATTTTAGACTATTTCATCACCCCAGAAAGAAGCCCCATACCTTTTAGCTATCACCCTCAATCATTCTATCCTCCATATCTAGCTCTAGACAACCATTAATATACTTTTTATCTTTATAGATTTACCTATTCAAGATTCATCCATGCCATAGCATATATCACCTCATTCCTTTTTATTGCTGCATAATCAGTGTATGACTATGCCATATCTTTTATCCATCAGTGAACATTTGAATTGTTTCCACCTTTTGTCTTATGAATGATGCTGCTGCCATGAACATTCATGTACACATTTTTTATGTGGATTCACACTTTCATTTCTCTTGGTTGTATACTGGGAATAATACTGCTGGGTCATATTTTGAGGCACTACAACTGTTTTCCAAAGTAACTTACCATTTTACATTCCCTCCAGTACTGTATAAGGGTGAACATATTACTTTTATATTCAGAAAAAGATATCAATTTCTAGTTTGAAGAAAATTAACAGGCTATTTTAATTTTCTTTCCAGTTTACGGTTTGTTAGTGGAAGTAGAGATGGAACAGCAAGAATATGGCAATATCAGCAACAAGAATGGAAGAGTATAGTGCTAGATATGGCTACTAAAATGACTGGGTAAGAATGTGTATTTGATATTTTAGTGGTTCTCTTATAGTATATTATCTTTCACATTGAATTATATTTAATAATGAATATATAATATCTTTTTACATTAGTAAGTAGTTTGAAGTTAATTGGTAGATATGAAGTTTATATCTATATTCAGTCTCTAAGTAAATCACCTTTTGTTATTGATTATCAAACTAGATGATAGGGACGTTGCTGACTCATTCAAAATTCTGGTTTTAGGACTGGGCACAGTGGCTCATGCAGGTAATCTTAGCACATTGGGAGTCTGAAGTGGGTGGACTGCTTGAGCTCAGGAATTCAAAACCAGCCAGAGAAAGAGCAAGACCCTGTCTCTACTAAAAGTAAAAAAAAAAAAATAGCTGCTTGTTGTGGCAGTGCCTGTAGTTCCAGCTACTCAGGAGGCTGAGGCAGGAGGATCTATTAAGGCCAAGAGTTGGAGGTTGCTGTGAGCAATGATGATACCAGAATATTCTACCCAGGGTGACAGTGTGTCTCAAAAAAAAAAATTATGGTGTATTGTGACACAAAGACTTCTGTGTCCTACTCATACCCACAGAGTTATTCTATGCCTTAGTTTTTATAGCTCATTTTTTATATCTGTTTATATTACTTCTTCTTTGAGGTTTAGCTCTGTCATCTTAAACATATGAAAAAGTTAAGCATATTTTTTTCTAATTTACTAAATATACTTTTAAAATATTTCACATTATTAGCATTCCTACTCAATATACATGTACACTTACTTAATCAGCAGTCAGTTTCATCACCCTCACTGTTGATTGAAAGATGCATGATTACCTCTTTGGGACATTATGGTTCCTTTCTTTGGGGTATAGCCCTGAAATATTTAAAGCTATAGTTTAGGATTTTTTTTTTCAATCTAAACAGTTGGATGCTTCTAGAGAAATTTTGTCAAAACTTGCTATTTTATGTGCAAAAATTTATAAGGTATGAATGCTATAAATTGTTTTGTTTAGGAATAATTTGCCATCTGGAGAAGATAAGGTCGCTAAACTTAAGGTGACTATGGTGGCATGGGATCGTTATGATACCACAGTTACTACGGCAGTAAACAATTTCCTTTTGAAAGTATGGAATTCTATCACAGGGCAGCTTCTTCATACTTTATCTGTAAGTATTTTATTTTTAGAGTAATTAAAATATTAAAAGTACATTATTCTAGGAAACTTAGGTTCTAATTTTTTTTGTGACTTACTACTAGCCTTTTGTGGAGTAATTATTTGTGGGCCCACTGACTGTTGCAGGTATCTCTGCAAAATGGAGGTGACATACCTGCTAAAGGTGTACCTGCTAAAAGCAAGTATGAAATATTTCCAAGATCCTTATAGTCATTTATCTATTATGTTAGAATATCCAATCAAGTATCTGTAAGTTATTTCATTTTTAGCAGGAGTTGAAATTTTTATTGTTATTATTTTGGGGGAGGAACTTACCTCATATTATAAGGGTATCATGTATAATACTTTCAGTGATTACTTTATACAACAAATAGAGGTACCATGATTCCCCGAAAATAAGATACTGTCTCATATTTCTTTTTTCCAAGAAGACATACTAGGGCTTATTTTCAGGGGATGTCTTCCCTCTCTGAGCTGAAATGCATGGTATGACTATGCTGCATATCTTCATAGCCATGCCCAGCACCAGGTCTTATTATTGGGGTAGGGCTTATATTAACAAATGCATAGAAATTCTTCTAGGGCTTATTTTTTGGGTAGGTCTTATTTTGGGGGAAACACGGTAAGAGAAAGAAGTAGGATTATAAAGCTCCTTTTTTTCTCATTAAAAATATATTTGTCATAATAAAAGGCTGCAACATTTGTGGTATGAAAACTTGATAGGGAAATTTCATGGGTAGAATTGATATTTGTAAGTTTATTGTAATATTGGTTGACTTCAGGTTAAATTCAGTTTAAAAGCCTTATTTCTTTTCTGGTAAAACTATTAATTCATAATAATTTTAAGAAGCGAAGGCCAAGGGATTGCCGTATGATTTGTATAGTAGTGAGTATTAGGGTTCAGATTAGAAATAAATTCTTGTGACTCAAATCAACATTCATTTGTAATATACCATACCATCATCCTTACTTGACTACTTCCTATGTGAGATAATCTTAGCCTAATGCAGCTGAGGTTTCTAAAATTTTGTTTAATTTGGGGAGATTTCCAGTTTATCTTTCATATACCTCCCAAGTCTTCTGTATTTTAATACATATTAATATAAAAATTATTAATTAAATATTTTGTTTTTTTTCATAGTACATCCTTGAAATCCAGTGTGTATTTTACCCTTACTGAGCATCCCAGTTCTTTTTAGTTACATTTCAAATGTTTAATAGCCACATGTGGCTATCAGCTACAATATTAGACAATGTAATTGTGTAACTCTTTAATTATAATTTGAAAAGCCTTCTTGTAGCTCCTAGTTTTATAGATCCATGTAAAATTCTGTCTTAATAAATACCTTAATTTACAGTCCTGTTCAGTGGCATTCTTCCTATGGGTTGACTCACAGGTCATCTGTTTTCAGTGAATTTTACTGAAAGAATTTTAGGACAGACTGTGTTAAGTCCTTGCAAAAGTCAAGTTTACTTAGTTTGGGTACAGGACTTATATTTTAGTTTTAATGATTTAGAACAATGATTTGGGTCTTTAAGTGTAAAGTTATATTCAGCAAATGCTTTTTGAACACAAACTATGTGCCAAACACTAAGTGTTAGAAATAAATGGTAAATTAAACAGAGCCCTATCCTGCTGGAGTTGACAGCCTATTAAGAGAGAAAAAATTTATTTAGATAAGTCTAAGAAAGAAAAGGGCAAGATAGAATGCAAGTTTCTAATAAGGTAACCAGATCTAATCTGGTAAAATTAGAAAAAGCTTCCTAAGGAAGTGAACTTCGGGTTAAGTTTTGAAAGGTAAGTAGGAATTACTCAGCTTAAATGTCACCTCCTTGATTAGGTCTTCCCTAATCAAACAGTCCAACATACCATCTCAGTATTAGTCTTATTACATAACCTTGATTTGTTTTCATGAATGTTTATTATTACTTGATATTTTATTTCTTTTCTTTCTTTCTTTCTTTTTTTTTTAGAAACAAAAGTTTTACTTTGTTGGCCTCAGTAGAGTGCTCTGAAATCACAGCTCACAGCAACCTACAGCTCTTGGGCTTAGGCAGTTCCCTTGCCTCAGCCTCCTAAATAGCTGGGACCACAGGTGCCCTCCATAACGCCTGGCTATTTTTTGTTGCAGTTTGTCTGGGGCTGGGTTTGAATCCGCCACCCTCAGTATATGAGGTTGGCACCCTACTCACTGAGCCACAGGCACCTCCTATTTATTTTCTTTATTCTTTTTATTTTTTTTAATTTTGAGACTGGGTCTCACTTCGTTGCTTAAGGTAGGGTATGGTGGCATCATCATAGCTCACTGCTGCCTCAACTCCTGGGCTCAAACCATTTTCCTGTCTCAGCCTCCCGAATGGCTGGAACTACAGGCATGTGATATCATGCCTAGCTATTTTTTAAATTTTTTGTAGAGGTGGGATCTCACTATTGGCCAGATGGTCTGGAATTCTTAGCCTTAAGCAATCCTCCTGCCTTAGTGTTCCAAAGTGCTGGGATTACAGGTGCGAGCCACCATGCCTGGCCTTTACCTGATATTTTTTTGTTTGTTTCCTCATACATGGTATGTGGGAGTCAACATATATTTGGTAAATCACTTATGGGAGGAGGTTAGGAAGAAGGAGCAGCATGTGCAAAGGTCCTGAGGTGAGTGAGAGCTGAAAAAAAGCCAATTTGGTTAGAGCACAGAGAACAGAAACAGTCTCACCAGATTAAGACTAGAAAAGTAGAGAGCGACCAGACCATTTAGGATCTTGCAGGATTTATTCTAATGCAAGTAGGAAACCATTAAAGACTTAAAGCAAAGTAATGACATGTGAGTTTTACTTTTGAAAGTACCTTATAATTCTAATTCTGGTCATAGTATAGGAAATAGATTGGAATGAGGTAAGAGTGACTTCAGATAGACTGTAGCGTCTATGATGGTAGCCAGGGGGATAATTTAGACTTGAGTAGTGGTGGTGAAAATAGGAGAGTGCTTAATAAATCTATTGTATGACATGATATATGTTAAGACATCACTGATTTTGATTAGATTTTGTTCCCCATGATAAAATGACTATACCCTATCTTAAGGCATGTGATGAAAAAATTAAAATCCCCAGTGTACACTGAAGTATTTGTATTACTATCATTTGAGTTTAACAAAGTAGAAGATAAGGCCAGTGCCTGTGGCTCAAAGGAGTAAGGCGTTGGCCCCATATGCTGGAGATGGTCGGTTCAAACCCAGCTCCGGCCAAAGGAAAAAAAAAAACAAAAACATAGTAGAAGATATTTGCTATACCAAATTGACTATTGAGCAAGGGATTTTCTTATATCAAAGAAAGAACCTTTCAGTAATCACTGAGGAGTTTAGGTAAACTTTATTTGCAATTATATTTATTGTAATGGGGTTTTACCTACTCAACTGTACATTCTGAACCTGTCTCCAGTTACTTATTAATAAGCTATGCATGTGGTTGTCCCTAAGGGAAGTATTATAGGATACTCTATTGTTCTAAATTTTATATCAAGATTTGGGATAAAATGGCACTTTTGAGGTTCACAGTGTATGGTTATTTTTAGAAGCTCCTGATATGTATTTTGCAGGTGTGTTCCTAAGTGAAATGCAGCTTGAGGATGTTCTCTGTACTTTTTTCTAAGACTTGTAGACTGTTATTAATAATATACTTTATGATATATTACTAGTAGAATTAAGTTTGAGGAAAATTAACAATGATCTTAAAGCGGGCATCTGTAAACTTTTTAAGAGGCTAGATAATAAGTATTTTAGACTTTGCACATACAGTTTCTATTTCATATTCTTAGTTATATATGTGTTTTGTAGGGGATTTTTTGCAAGTTTTAAAAAATATAAAAACTAAGTTTATAAGCTATATGTACAAACAAATCTGGTAGTCATATTTGGACTACAGGCTATAGTTTCATGACTCTTGATCTAACATCTCTACATACTGATAAACATTTATTTACTAGAAGGGAAACATATAACATAGAACATTGGTTTTTGGATTTTTTTTGTAGCAAAGTTAATTTCAGATGAACTTATTAAATGGAAGCCTCAAGTATGAAGCAGTTCTAGAGCAGAGCCACTGTGCTCTATCCTTGGAATATATCCTAGGGCCTCCCAAAACACAGTTTAAATACCACTGATACAGAGTGCTAAAGAATAATGGAAGTTTTTGTCTGTTACCATGGTGGCAGAATTGGGCATTAAGGAAAGGATTCTGTTTGTTGCATTTTTGGTGGCTTTTAAAATAGCAGGATCCTAAATATTCTAATTCTATTTTATGGGCCTAGTTAATGAGGTGTAGTTGTTTGAACTATATTTCAAAAACATTTCTGGGTCTTCTGACCATTGAATACTTTATCAAATCAGCAGTTATAAGGAATTCTAACTAACTATATTGTTCATGTAGTGTCTATAATAATAAATGCTATTAAATTAGTGTTCATGAATTCATCTTAACCAGACTGATAAGGCTCTCAAGACCATTTGACCAAATAAACCAGAAACATGATGTTGCTTTTCTCTTGTATATTGATTTTATCATAGGGGCACGATGATGAAGTATTTGTTTTGGAAGCACATCCATTTGATCAAAGGATAATTCTTTCAGCGGGTCATGATGGGAACATTTTTATTTGGGACCTTGACCGGGGGACCAAAATTCGTAATTACTTTAACATGGTAAGGGAAGTTTGTGTTTAGTTCAAATTAAAACTAACTTATGTGATAGCTTGGTAATCACGTTTTTACCTAGTAAAAATGAGGTAAAGGAACCTCTTATTATCTGTGTTTAAATTAGTAAAATCATTTAGAGAATAACTTATGTGAGAACCAAAATCATAAAAGATTAACGATTAACTCTAATCCTAATCTATGAATTACAGTAGTGACTGTAATACATGCATCTGCCCCTGGGAAACCTCATATGACTTAATCAGAAGTTGTTTAAAAACACAAATTTGGACATATGGATGCTCTTAAAATATATTTAATACAAACCATGGAAAAATTTGGTGAGCTATCTGTTCTCCTAGTAGAACATACTCTTCTGTAGTGATGGGAATTCTCATATCCTCCATTTTTAATGTCCCTTTCTTAGAATAATTCTGAGTAAACATTTCTAAATCATTGGTTAACCTTTGAACTTACTTTTATAGGCATTACACAGATCCAGAGCATTAATAATGCCTCTGTCTTTTGTTAGTAAAATTGATTTGTGTGTATTAATTTCACAATAATTATTTGAGGACTTAATTACATTGCCATTTAATATATGAAGATAATATTTGCTGAGATAGCGTCTTTGTCAATTTGGTTACATTTGGTTCTTTTTTAAACTCCACAGTCACCCATTTGGTAATTCATAAAGTATGACATTGCTAGGAATTATTGATTTCATCCATAGAAATTTTACTCTCCCTAATATTTGTCAGAGCTTTACTCTTTCAGTAGGATTCTGACTACAGAAGCCAGAGACTATATTGAAATGTTCATGTATCACAGAACCCAGGGTATTAGCAAGAAGACATTATCATATCTAATATTTGAAAATTACTTTTAAGATAACATAAAGAGATTCTTCTGAATTTCAGATTGAAGGCCAAGGTCATGGTGCAGTGTTTGACTGTAAATTTTCACCAGATGGAAACCATTTTGCCTGTACAGATTCTCATGGGCATTTGCTACTTTTTGGTTTTGGATGCAGTAAATATTATGAAAAGGTTAGTAGATTTAATTTTTCTTGTAGATTTTAATTTGGTATTATATCATTCACAAATTTTGTTTGAGTTCTTTCAGTTAATAAGAAAATTGTCTTTTTTGATAAGTTTTTTATCCTCACTAGAACATGAAGCTTAGCACTAGGAATCACTATTGAGACACAGGATGATAGAGATATAAAAGTTCATTAGGAAATCCTTTTCCTGAGAAAATATTCTCTATTGCCTTTCAGGTATAATAAGAGAGTAATCGATCACATCTACTTAATCATAAATTTGGAATGAACAGCTAGTGATTGAATATGTTCATTTTCTTGGTTAGCTGTTTTATTATTGATCCTGTTAAAATACTTTGGAAGCTACCTTAATTAGCTCTATATTTTAGCTGTGAATTTGGGATAGATTATAGAATCTTAGATTTGGAAGAAAATTCAGAAGCATTGAGGGTAGCTCAACATTTGTATCACCTTTGAGTATCTTTGATGTGATTGATTATTTCCCTATCTCACCATGTATATTATAATTCATCTATCCTCATTTAAATAAAAGTAAACTAGAATTTAGTTGTAGCTTTCATTTGAGAACTATAAATTAGTTTCATAATAGGGCTGTGTACATTGGATACTTTTTCTTCCATTCTTGTGATACTTTGCTAAGAAGAACATTGCATACAGCTATCATTTAATAAAAAAATAAAATAAATAAATAAAAATAAACAAGAATAACACAGATATATAGGTTTGTATGATTTCTGCAATTTAAGTATAAATACCTAATTTTATTTGCTGGTTTATTGTTCTACTTTTTCCTATCATACTTACAGAAGGGTGATAACAGGACCAAAAAGTAATACAGATTATAGGATTTTGTGGAGAAATGATAGAGTGGCTTGCTAGGTAATTAATTGGCTTCTACCTAGAAGATATATTCAACAACAAAGGACTACAAGGGAATGCAAAAATTAACTGATTTGAAAAACACTTGTGCTCTAGGAATGAAAGTAAGTGCTCATCTATAAATTTCTTATGTATATTAAATACTAAAAATTTGTCATGAAGATTCCAGATCAGATGTTCTTCCACACGGATTATCGACCTCTTATCCGTGATGCCAATAACTATGTGTTGGATGAACAAACCCAACAAGCTCCTCACCTCATGCCTCCCCCATTTTTGGTGGATGTAGATGGGAATCCTCATCCTACAAAATTCCAGCGCCTTGTTCCAGGACGGGAAAATTGTAAAGATGAGCAACTTATACCACAGCTGGGATATGTAGCTAATGGTATGTTATCTCTCCAAAAATAAATTTAAAACATTTTCCAAAATTATACTTATTGCTGTTCTGTGATGTATACACTTTAGAGTACATTTTCATTCTTTATCTCCCCTGGATAAGTGGGTTAGAATAAATACAAACAGATAAGATCTCCTTAGAAACCTTTAAATTGTATACCATGTTTCCCCCAAAATAAGACACTGTCTTATATTTATTTTTTCTCAAGAAGACACACTAGGGCTTATTTTCAGGGGATGTCTTATTTCTGTTAAGTATAATACAATAATCTACATTTATTCAAATACAGTTAAGTCATCTTCTTCTGGAATCTGACCCAGGAACCAACCTCCTTGGTGAGGCTGGCACTAGTGATGTGTGAACTCCTTTCCCCTAGCCATTTGCATGTGCGCAATAGGATGCCTGGGACTGCAGTTACCCCACATGCACCCACGCAAATGCCAAGGGCTTGGAGAAAGGAGCTTTGGCAGATAAAAGGTATTCCAGTTTTCCTTACCGCTCCACGCTAAAGTGCATGGATAGATAGATAGCTGCATAGCCATGCCCATAATAAGGTCTTATTATTGGGGTAGGGCTTATATTTAACAAATGCATAGAAATCCTGCTAGGGCTTATTTTTTGGGTAGGTCTTATTTTCAGGGAAACATGGTAGTATTTATTGACTTTTAATAATGATTAAATGTATTAACTTTAATGTACCAAAGTTGGCGAAATTCGATTGGTCATACAGTATTGGTATTTTAGTTTGAGAGTCCATGGTTAGTGGAACTTAGATGAGGAAATTTCAAAAAGCATTAACTAGAAAGCAACTCTTTACCTATCTTCATGTTTAAAATACAAAGAATTATTGGGACTTTGGTGGGTGTGAATATTTACATAACCCTAAATCTTGGAGACATTGGAGAAGCAAAGATGAATGTGATGCATGTTGAGAGAATAGTAGAATAACACTTTAGAATAGATTATTCTCTATTACAGCAACTTGGTCTTATCTTGTTAGCATATTTCCACTCTATATACTTGACCTCTCTACCTCATACCCCCACATACAATGCCTTTATATCTTAGTTTGGTACATGTAGGTTTTTTTGGGGTATAAGGTAGCAAGTTACTGATTGATAAATGGAATTTTATATCTTAATTAGTAAATTAAGGCTTGAATTGACCTTTATAGAGTGAAATGCTACATATAACTTTTATGCTTTTGGTCATATATAATTGTAGAGGAATGGTATTTTATATGTGCCAATAGTTATTTTGGTGATATCATATTCATTAACCAAGGAGGAGAGGTTTGACTATTAAGTGGGAGATAAAATTGAAAACATCTGAATAAAAAAAAAATCTTATCACACTTCATTTCTTGTACATTTTTTAAAAGGTGATTATTTGCTTACTCTGTCAGATGCTATTTAATGTGACTAGAGGATAAGATGAAAACAAGGGCTAAGCTGGGTATGGTAGCTTATGCCTGTAAACTTTGCACTCTGGGAGGCCAAGGTGGATGGATTGCCTGAGCTCACAGGTTCAAGACCAACCTGAGCCAGAGAGAGACCCCATCTCTAAAAAAATAAATAAATAGCCAGGAGTTGTGGGCACCTGTAGTCTCAGCTACTTGGGAGGCTGAGGCAAGAGAATCACTTGAGCCCAAGAATTTGAGGTTGCTGTGAGCTATGATATTGCCATGACACTCTACCAAGGGTGACAAAATGAGACTCTTGTCTCAAAAAAAAGAAAAGAAAACCAGGGCTATGATATATTTATGAAAGAAAATATTTAAAATTTTTATTCAGAAGTAATATTGAATTTCAGTATATCATAAAAATTATT